>JBBPBX010072789.1:0-17984 GCA_038048925.1 Garcialebias charrua | reverse complement strand
ACACATAAATTCGGTAAGAATAAAAGTAGCTAAATCGATTGCAGTACTGTACAAAGTCAGAGACTTATTGAATGATAAAGCTCTGTATTTGTTGTATAACACAATAATTGTTCCACACTTAATTTATTGTATTGATGTTTGGGGGAAAGTGTGTAAAACAATCACAAAGCCTTATTTTGTTTTACAGAAAAGAGCTGTACGAATTATCACTAGAAAGCATTACTGTCATCCATCAAGCACATTATTTTATCAACTGAAATTATTGAAGTTCCACGATTTGGTAGATTATAATGTTTTATCAGTTATGTATAGGGCTCAGAATAACGCATTACCTTTAAATATCCAAATGCATTTTGTTAAAAGACAAAGTTGTTATAATCTTAAGGGGACAGAGATATTTGTAAAACCAAAATTCAGAACTAGTTTGAAGGGACGGTCTACCTCAATCCAGGGAATTGGATTATGGAATGGTTTGGAGAATGAAGTTAAAAATGCCAAGTCAATGTGTACATTTAAGAAAATGATCAAAACTAAATTGTTAAAAAAATATATATGAAGTAGCGTAATGTGTATTGTATTAGTTAGAAAATTAGCAAAGAGTTATTCATTTTGTACTGTTACTGGAAGATTATTATTGTTTGAACTGATTGTTTGAAAAAAGGGGCAGATATAATAAGATTTTTTCTTCTTTCTGCTACCTTTGATTTTTTTATATTTTGTACGTTATCATTTATGGGATTGTTTTGCATTGTGTTCTTTGTAAAAAAATTTTTTATAAAAGAACAAATTTTATTAAATAAAATAAAAATAAACTAAAAAATAAAATATTTTGTGTTATTGTTACAGTAGTCCCTCGCTACTTCAGGATTCGACTTTTGCAGACTCGCTCTTTCATGGTTTTTCAAAGTAAGATTGAACAATGATTGTCAACTTTAACAGTATTCACATGATTGGGACAGTACAGGATACAGTGCAATAAAAAGGTTAAAAAAATACTTTGGACAGGTGCAGCTATTTTGTAGTTTTCTTGCAATAAGCCTATACTTTATTGCCACTCAAAAGGACTACAGTTCCTAGAAGTCAACAGTGCACTACCCAGTATTCCCAACAGTGCTTCCAGTCCTTGCTTTCTGCTAAAATGGAGGGGAAGGTTTTATTCGATCTGAAAAAAATTGGTGTCCAACGAATGCAAAGAGACACACAGAACCCACCAGAACCGGACCAGAACCAGAGCAGACTCGAACCCATGGCCCATCAGTGAACCCAAGAGCTGCTAGCTGCTAGCTGGCTCACGAGGACTTCCGAGCGGGGGACGTGCCGCAATAGGTCTGGCTTCTCTCTGAAGCCCATCACTACTACACCTAGCCAGAGAGCCGACAAGAACTGGCAGTTTAGGTCTGCCAAAATGGAACCAAGTCGGAGCGGAACCAATCCGCTGCTGTTCTGCAGAGATGGTGAGTAAAATTTAGTAGTATGTTGTTAAAATTTGGAGGTTTATGAGCTTAGAACATTGCAAGAGTGAGGGATGGGTTTCTAAAGCCTTAAAATATATATACTGTATATAAATACTAAAATAAATATAACATTGCTACTTCGTGAATTTTCACTTATTGCGGGGGGCGGGGGTCCAACATAACCCCCGCAACAATAAATGAGGGACTATTGTACACTGATTGCAGCAAACACTGAATGAAATCAGCTATTGTCATGCAGCACCATTTAACCTTCAACAACCTTAACAGTCTTCAATTTTTTAAAGAGTGAAAAATCACATCAGATGTACTTCCGTTGGAATTTGAAAGTCTATAACAGTGCAAATAGGAAAAAGGAATAAGCCTGTTTTCATCTGAAAGTGAAATTTCATGGCACACCAATGTATCTGAAGGAATCAAAAAACATACTAAAACTTATAAAACAATGCCTTATTCTTCATAATGTGTGGTGCCATATTTTGAGCAATCAAAAAACATACTAAAACTTATAAAACAATGCCTTATTCTTCATAATGTGTGGTGCCATATTTTGAGCAAACGCATTATTGCAAACTCATCAAACAAATTGTTAGGCATAAGCAGCTGCAGAAACTGAGCTAGTCGTTATCAACCCTAAATTCATTTTCAAGGTCAAGTTTCTTTATAGTCATTCACATCACATGTAGTACACAAGGTGGAATGAAATTGTGAACACAGGGTACCAGTTACATCCAACAATAACAAAAGTCTAAATTGCAAAAAAAAAACATAATTTTTTTACCCAAGTATGCTTCTAAAGTTTTGTTTTGGGAATCTCATAATTAGGCCCGAGCAGCGAAGCGTTGCAAAGGCCTTTTGTAATCGTAGTGTTTTAGGCCCAAGCTGAAAATTTTCCGCCAAATGAATTGGCCTTTTGGAGGCCTTAACATATCCCAAAACTCACCAAATTTGGCGGACACATCAGGACTGTTGAAGATTTACATATTTTAAGGGCGTCACAAAAATTGCAACAGAAACAGCTCAAGGGTGCCCCCTGGAAATTTACAAAATACCCTCAATTTTAGCCTTAGTTTGTTATACAAGCATGACATTTGGTACACTTGTCCAATTCCCCAAGACGCATGGAAAACCCTCTGGCACCAACATTGTACGATAAACAGAAGGTGGCCATTTTGGAACGCCATCCAAAATTTCACACCTTTTTGGCGGTTTGCAGCCTCCGCATTTCAACAAACTTCTCCTAGGAATTGTACTCAATCGATTTCAAACTTGGCCAGTTGGTTCAAAAGGCGTGGGGGACGAAAACGTACCTGAACGGTTTGTTTCAGAGCATGCTGAAGGGGCAGGGCCAGACCTCAAAGTTTGACATTTCGCCACAAAAACGAAATGCTAATAGCAACTACACGAAAACTGTCTGAGACATCAAACCTACAGTGATTGATCCACATCCGGTCCCCTGCAAGACTGAATGGTCAAATCATGACATAACTTAAGCCATGCCCCCTGACAACAGGAAGTAGAAAGTTTTATGTTGAAATGTCCCTATCTGACCCCTGTTACCTAATCAGCATGATAATGTGTCCAGTGACCGAAGACATGTTGGTGTAACTTGCTTTCCAACACTTATCGTTTTGGTTGGAGCTTGTGGGCATTGCGATGTGACAAAGTAAGATGTAACGCCGTCGCCATACATTTGGCTCTAAATTCCACAAATTGGAACCGAGGTGCACCAAAATCAGGAATATCCAGTGCTGGGCAACGCTAATCCAAAAATTAGTTCCGCTATTTCTAAAGCACTAATTAATTTATTTAGGTCCGCAATTTCAAAAGCACTAATGTCTTATGAAAATTAGGGGAAGCTAAATTCTAAACCGCTAATTCTAAAATAAAACACCATCAGACAAGAAGCAAGTTTTAAGTTGTTTGTATTGTATAGACTTAGGAAGGTATTTATAATAATATTGTTTGTAATAATAATCATTTTCTTTGAGTATAACCAATAGACAGGAAGGTATTTATAATAATATTATTTGTAATAATAATCATTTTCTTTGAGTATAACCAATAGACAAAATACACACAACAAAACAGACCCTGGCTACGTTCACACTGCAGGTCTTAATGCTCAATTCCGATTTTTAAAAAAAATCAGATATTTTGGTGTGAATGTTCACACTACATTTTAAATGCGACCTGCATTAGACCTGGCATGACTCCAGTGTGAACGCTCTACGTTGCAGAAATGACCCGCATGCGCAGAAGAAAACAGCGCGCTGATCAGTGCAGCTGTAGATGTGATGAAATATTAAAAATTGAGCTTCAGCTGTGTTCTGCTCCATTTCTCTTTTGGATCCGCGCTGCGGCTCATGTCTCAGCCTGCGTGACATGACACGCAGGCTGCGAGTTGCTTGTTTGGGCTTCTTTTCATGGGGATGGGCGCTTGTTTTTGTCCTGACGCTGACGCAGCACCCTGTGTTTCAGGAAGTAAACATGGACGCGCGCAACAGTTTTCAGTGTGTGTTCCTAATTTTGAAGTTGTTCTCCAATCGGGGAGAGCTAAACATCCAAAGATGAAAGGCAAAAACTGAGAAGAAAGCAAAGCGAGTGGTGTGTGCGTTGCTGCAAGTACAGAGTAGTGCATTAACAGAGTACCCGAGTTTTCGACAACTCGAGTGCTTTGACTTCTATCGAGGCTTTTTTGTCCACCTCGGGTACCCGTAGTGACGTCACATTTCACATTTCACAGCGCGCGGGGCAGCTTTTAGCTTTTAGTAGACGCTACAAAATGGATTCCTGTGTGCGCACGGATGTTAATGGAGCAGGCCGTCTTGTCAAAAAGGTAAAACAGTTTATAATTGTATAAATTGCGCCACTCATTGAAACATCCTGTTGACGTTCTTTTTCTATGAACACCGTAGTAGATTGTTGTGACAGCAGAGGGCAGTGTTGCAATGCAGGTCCCATATATAACACGGTCGAAACGGCTTCATCTCTCTCGTTTAACAAAGAAAAAGAAACAAATATTAATCTCTCTAGAGCTATTAAAAATCTATAAACACAATCTCTAAAAGTAAACCTAAATTGCACAGCTGCAGGCGGTGGTACGGTGTGGCTGTGGCCCCATTTGTTTTTTAAGTTTCGGTTTTCATCGCCTTATACTTTCACTTTTAATATTATTAATATAACTAATAGTTTTGTTTTTCCTGTGACTTATGTGCAGTATGATAAATGATAGGAGCATAATAAATGCTCCCAATGCTTTGTTGGTCTTTTTTTTCTTTTTGTAAAGACGTTTTTAGGCATTTATATTTATTTATTTATTTTGCATCGTAAGACACTGTGACGTCATCGGCTACTCGAGCGTCGTTCGAGTTTTTTTATGTTAATGTCGAGGTTAAAAATTATGTACTCGTTCAACCCCTAGTACAGAGAGCTGCCCCCCGCTAGCCCCCACCTCGCTCTGAGCTACAGAGAGCTTGTCCCCTGCTAGCCCCCACCCCGCTCTGAGCTGCGTGTCCCCTCTGTCTGTAGAAACACGTGCGGGCTCAATTAAATGAGCCGCACGTGTTCTGAAAAAGTCAGATGTAAGTCACATGAGCGTTCACACTGCAGTCACTTTGAAAGCATCAGATGCATATCCGATTTAAAACCACATACTGAAACGGCCTGGGTCACATTTGAAAAAATCGGATTTGGTGCGTTCAGACTGTCATTAAAAAATCAGAAATGGGTCAGATGGGGCAAAAAAATCAGATTTGGGTTAGATTTGCCTGCAGTGTAAACGGGGCCTTGGAGTACATCAGGAGGAAAGCCCCTGATGATGAACAGATAAGTGAATGTCTCAAGCAGCAGCAGAGACCAGGTCTCTCTTGTAAATGAGCCATTGAGGCTCAATGGGATTAACCTGCCTAAATAAAGGTTGAATGAAAAAGCAGCAGAGACCCAGTGTGGAAGAAATGGAACAAGAGGAGCTATGATGGAAAAATAAGCCCCTGCACATCATGCACCACATGGACAGATCCTACAATTACCTTTTGGTGCTTGCCAGGCCAGCACTGTAAATAAAAATTTATTTTTAGTGTTTTTCTGGTTAAATAAAGGTGAAATGAAAAGATTGAGGAAATGGCTGATATCAACAAACTACAGTATTTTGTTTGATGTGTCTTAGTTGAACTTTTCATTAATAAATGAACATAATTTTTGTATATTTTGTGTCTTTCATCATTTATCTTTAAAGATAAACACATAAAAATATATTTTTATTAGCTGACATTACAGTAAAAAACGTGTCTCAGTTTAAAATGATGACAGAAACAGATACTGTATTTATTTTATGGTTTTTATTTATTTATTCAAAACCATTGAAGTCTTCATCTTCTGTGTCACTGCACCATTTTTGGACCAGGCAGATGTCAACAGTGTAGGTACTGTAAAGGGTTTCTTAGCGCCCATAGCGGCCGAAACTGGTACTGCACCATTTTTGGAGTTTTTGACCAAAGTCAAATTATGACCAAAATATTGGAAAAATCGACGTATAAGTCGCACCGGCCTATAAGTCGCAGGGCTTAGAAATGTGGGCAAAAAGGTGCGACTTATACGCCGGAGAATACGGTACTTAGTCATCAGAAATTTTTTTGTTTTAGTCTAATTTTAGTTGACAAATCAATGAAAACATTTAGTCGACGAAAATAATTAGTCGACAAAATTAACACTGGTTAGATTGATGCTCTACGATCGCTAATTTATGGGTGTGTTCACACCAGCCGTTTAGTCCGCTTTAATTGAACTCTAGTCTGTTTGCCTAGAAAGTCCGGTTCATTTGGGGAAGTGTGAATGCGCAATCCAACTCTGATACGGACCAGAAAAGTGAACTCTGGTCCGCCTAAAAACCTAGGTCTTGGTTCGGTCGAAGTGAACTCTAGCACGGTTTGAATGCTGTGTGAATGCAAGCGGACCAGAGACCGCTACAAAAGCAGGAAGTGGACTACATCACAAGGCAAACATACATTTCTCTTACCTCATACAGAGCCGTCTCAGCTGCCTTGTGTGAAAAACAACATTCGCCATGGTCTTCTGCCTCATCTTCCGCTCATGCCGAGTCCATTGTTGAAAAAATGACAAAACAGAAATTCTAAAACCGCTAAAATTTGACGCCACTCCATATTAGTTTTTATTTCCAGAAGTTCAGTTGCGCTCTGTGTCTTCTTCAGAGGATTTTGTGGTGTTTCCTTCAGTAGTTCTTGGTGCAGCGCCACCACTCTACACCACTCTGGCTCTATTGACTCAATGCAGTGTGAATGTGAACCTCACCAGCTGAAAGTGTAAACAACTGTTCCGAATTTTGGTTCCCAATCGAACCAAGTCCACTGGACTATCAGGTGTGAAAACGGCCTAATCTAAAATGAGCCGGAAGTGTTGTTCCAAGGTGCTACAGCTAGCTGCTACTGCTAATTGTGTTTGTAAATAACCAGAGTTCTAAGACCACTGTGTTCTTGACTTTGTTCAAACACCTTGGTCAGAATTGTTTATTTATCCAAACTTAATATCATTCAACGATCCATCGACAACATGTAAAATGTTAATGGTTTATAACGTTACACACTTCACTAATCATTATAGCAAAGGGTTAAAGTGTCGTCCTGTGTCTTGCAGGTCTGTGCACCTTAGCCACAGTGTGCTGCTACCTCGCCGGGATGGACCTGCTCCACAGGGTGTCGATGCTGCCCGACAAGGTGGACGGCTCTCTGGGCTGGTCCCTTTATTTGGCCCTCATATCCTCACCTCTGCACATGATGGCAGCGGCGCTTCTGGTGTGGGCGGCGCGCAGCCACAGTCAGAACTACTACCGCATGACCGCCTACAGAGTGGCATAGCCGGGCATTTAGCTATAGATCTGAAAGTCTGTTCAAAGTCCAACCTCCATTCCGACATCAAAATGTGTTGCTGTGATATTTTTCCTTTTTTTTTTTTTCTTCAACTAAATCCTATATATTGTACAGTAAATGATCCTAAAGTATGCTGCATTAGTAGATTTAATTTTAGGGGGTCCTAATTTGTAGAGTTAACCAGAGAAACGTGGATAGTCCAGCATTTAGTCTTAGTCAGACACAGGGAAAGTGAGTGAGTTTAGAATATCATCAGGGCTTTTTGCAAATAAGCCAACTACTGTTTAACCACATTACAGTATTTTGGTATAAAGTTCAATGAGATTAACAAAAAGTTTCATAGAGCAAAATAAAACACTCACTAAACACCAGGGCACCTTTTTCCCACCGAGAGGCCATTTCACCATCTTTTCCCAAAAAACACTATGGGATGGTTAGCCTGGTTAAAACCAGACCCTTGTCCTTCACTTCGCTTCGTACTAGGGTCTGGGACTTCTCCCATAGACAAGGATTTCTCCGGTAGATTTTTGACCGGACCAATCAGAGAACAGAAGGCGGAGTTTTGTTAGTTTAGCCTGGCGAGGTCCAGGGCAGGCTAACTATTCAGATAAATAGCTCAGAAACCACTCGGTGGATATTTTTTCTGCTACCAGTGTGTAATTATATGGCTCTAATTTACTGACTGTTGGCCTAGATGAAACATTTGAGATAAAATTCGATTTTTTATAATTTATTTTCGTAGCGCACCCGAGGCTGTTTGGAAAATGTCAAACCGAAACAATTTAAATCCAGCAGATTTGACCATTTCGTGAATTGATTTAGGAACTGTTAAGCTCAGGAACCCTTCTGATATAACGTCAGCTAAGAAATATATTTTTTCTCAGCAAAGAAATAATAGTTTTTTACCTTGTTTTCTTGAAAATTCCTTCGTGGCGGCAGCCATTTTAACTGACGACGTCAGTCGACGTCGTTCAAAACTCCGCCTTCTGTTCTCTGATTGGTCCGGTCAAAAATCTACCGGAGAAATCATTGTCTATGGGAGAAGTCCCAGACCCTAGTACGAAGCGAAGTGAAGGACAAGGGTCTGGTTTTAACCAGGCTATGGGATGGTGGGAGTTGAAACCAACCTGCCTCTGAGTCAGTAAGGTTGACAATGATCAATGTATGTTAAGGGTAAAGCTGGCATTGCAGTACAAGTGTGCGATGGTTTGTGTGACCATCTGGCCCCAGGATTTAGACTTGGAGATGTCCGACACATTATATGTGTTGTGTTGTACCTCAACAATGCTTCTACGAACTTTGCCTTTAAGGAAAAGACCATAAAACATTTACCTTCCCACAATTATTGGTATTGTTTTCAGACATTTTAAATCTATAAGACAAGAACAAAAGACATTACTGACAGAAAATGAGTACATAAGTCACAGTTTATTAATGTTATACAATCAAATTAGGTACAACTTTTAGGGAATCCAGTTCTTTGGTTACAATAAAACTAAACCTTTGAAGGCGCCATCCTGTCCATACAATGGTATCTCACTGGGCTGCAAATGCTGGAGACTAATTGGTGACTCAACTGATAAATTGGGACAAATCTTCTGTTGCAGTCTCATTAAATCTGAGTGTTATTGACCAGCACCCCATTCACTCATGTTTAGAACCACCAATTAAAAAAAATATACAAATCATGGCTTGTACTCGTATAATGCTTGCAAAACAGTATTCTATGCCGTGCACATTGCATTGTCACCCACATCATACCTGCCTCGGCTAGCTTTGTACCCTCCTTGGCAGCCGCCCCACATTTATAATTTATCTACTGGAGTACACCCGCCAATGTTTCGAGACACTTTGGAGACCCCTTTGTGAATATCGCTCCCAGACTATATCGCCAGAGATGCTACCATTGTACAGTAGTTGTTTCTGGTACAGTACGCCTTTAGTTTATCAAGGAATGACAAAGTAAGATGATTAGATGGGAAACAGCACACATATTGGTTAGGAATAAAAAGAAAGTCGTGAGTTAAGAAAATCTAAACTGCTTCCGCAAAACCTTTAAAACACTCAGTGGAAGAGTGGCAGGAAGCTTCGAGAAAAGTGGAAATTACTGCTGGCTCATTAGTCACTACATCAATCACTATTAAAACACCATTACTGAAGAAAATTGACATAATTTGTTCATTTCTTAAGATACGCTGAAATTGTGCTCTGACATAATTTTGACCTCTGCAGTACGTTCAGCTCAGACGAGAATTACTTGTGCTCGGCTTGTTTCTACGTATAAACTCAAAAGGTGGCTACGGTTCAGCTTAGGTCAGCTATTCTGCTCGTTTTAAGTTCCCTGTAGCTTAATTTCCCAGCAGTAACCAAGCACAGCATACGTGTAGCGATCCAAGCTGTCCTGACAGTACATAGTGTTTCCTGAAGTTGTCAAATTAAAGTGCACGGGTTGTTCGGCTACATTTTACTGTCAACATTTGTCAGCATGCTGCGCCTCTGATCATACATGCAGATTTCTGTTATGAAGGATGACTTTTTGTCCTTAGTCAAGTACACACAAGCATTTATCGGTAATTCTGTATACTTGACACACCCAGAGAATGTTTGCAGCTAAAATGGACCACTTTATCAGCTGTTACTTGGAACCATCTCACTGAAGCTGCTTTAAAGTGAGCCTCAAAGAAAATTGTTGCAAAAAAGGGAAAAAAAAGTACCGTAATTTCCAGACTATAAGCTGCTACTTTTTTCACATGCTTTGGACCTCGCAGCTTTTTTTTAAAAAATGGCACGGGCTAACGAGCTTCATGCCGCTAAAGCGTTTTGTGTCATCTCACCGAGGCGCTCACATAGCTGCCCAATACATGTAGGTCCTCATGGCTTGAGACAAAGGTAAAAAATAAATAAATAAAAGACCAATGAAATTACTAAACAGGGCTAATGTATTTTATTTTTTAACCAGTTGTGTTACAGACACTGTTCTGAAAATTAAACATTTACTGTACGTATTTGTGTACGTTACGGTACATATTTAATTACGTTATTTTTTTATTCTGTGTAAATATCTCATGTAACAACATGGAAACCCGCGGCTTATAGACAACAGTGACCTACATGTACACTATTTTTTAATTGAGTGGGCTTGGCTTCTATTCAGGTGCGCTCAATAGTCCGGAAATTACGGTATTTACAACATTTTACTTATTTAACTGGTATTTATTCTTTGGAACTATGAAGAATGGGGAAGTGGTTTTGATTACATATTTACTTAGTTTGTAGTTTTGTTATTTCTTGTGTATCTTCTGTCATACGTTTACCAATTTTGTGGAAAAACAACTTTGTTATTTATTAGGGATGCACCAATACCGATACCAGTATCGGGTATCGGTCCGATACCATGTGCGTTTACTCGTACTCGTACTCATAAAAGGGCTCCGATACTACAGGACCCGATACCAGTTTCATTTCATTTCATTGACTATGTAAGAGTTCAAATGTAAAACATTTTATTTTTTTGTACAAGTTTGGACATACTTTACAGATTACCAATAGTAATGTACTTTGTTTATTTATGTTTGAAGTGTCTAATGAAAATAAACAGTTTAAGTTAATTAGAATGATTTTTAAAAATATTAATTAGTACTTGTATCGGTACTTGGTATCGGCAAGTACTGTACTTTAATGTAAGTACTTGTACTTGTACTCGGTTTTCAAAAATCTGGTATCGGTGCATCCCTATTATTTATGCATACTTTCAGTATGATTTTGACCTCAAGCCATCCCACAAATGTGAATTTAGTTTCTTATGTGTTTTTTATTATTATTATTATTGTTCAAGTTTAATTACTTTTTGTCATTTTCAACACACACAAAAACCCCATCAGTATTTGATGGGTTTTCTTTTCCCTTATTGGCATTATGAATGTAATTTAAAAAGGCCATATGATGAAAACTCCAATATTGCTTTGCACTGAAAGTATTTTTTGATCATATCCTGAATATTGTAGCCATTTGAAAGCAGTACAGCTATTTTTTTTGGACAATGTAAACATCAGTAATTAAACATGTAGCTTATTAATTGTAAACCATGGTGTGTGTTATTCAGTTAGCACCACTTCTTATGAAATTAGTGGATATTTAGAAACTACATGTTGACTGACAGAAATGATTCAAGCTGTATTTTAGACATTCAGATGTCAAACAAGAAGCTCTTCTATCCCTGAACGCATTGTAACGTTGTGAATTTACAGTGTAAGTGTTGCTGATGTGTACATTTGAAGATGTATGCAATAAAAGCTTTTGTTAAAAAATAAAAAAAACGTATTTTGCACTCGTCTCATGGGAGGAACATCATCAAACCTCTTCTGATGCACAAGGCCGTTCGCTCGCCTGGTTCTCCTCCGTTCGCGCCCGGATTGGAGGAATCATCACTCGCTTCTTTCTGGCCAGGGAGAGTGCGATGCCCTTCTCGTAGTAAGAACATTCATTGATGAAGAAAGGATAAAGAGGTTCGTTGCCCTTATATGTCAAGTCTTCCCCTGAGAATGTCTGGAATAGGGGGTCTTCAGGGTGGAGCAGGCAAAAGTCTCGATCCTGAGAAGAAATAAAAAAGAAGGGTTCAGGCAATGTGATGGACTGGAGACCCGTCCAGGGTGCACGTAGCCGTTTTCGCATTTGCCAGCCCTCAATGGCCCGGGCCGCCCCTGGGTGGCTCTGGGCCACCCGCGTTCATTACGCATTTGCCGCAGAGCCGCCTTGAAGTGGGTGGGCAGTTCTCTGGAAGTGGGTGGGGTGCTCTCTTCACGTGGGTGGAGTGTTCGTGTTTTAAGAGAGGAGACTCCGCTAAAAAAAAATTGTTAGCTGGATATATATATATTAGTGTTTCTGAGTTAAATTTTTGTTAATAACTGATCACAAATCAGCTTATGTTACAACGTAAATAACACGAAGCGCACACCCATTTCCGCCTTTCCGCGCGACCTGAATGTCATTAAACAATAACTAATATTGTCTAACTGTTGCGCGCAGCCAGGGTTTTAAAATATAACTAATAATCTCTAACTTCTACGTGCAGCTAAAATGTTAAGAGGAGTGATTCCTATATGGGTAAGGTGGACACCTGAAAATCCAGTCCGCTGTATAGCTCAAAGCGTTAGTGCACTGTCGTTTTGACCCGGCGAAGCGGGTTCGCTTCCCGCCTGGGACAAAGTTATTTTACTTTTTTTTTTTTTTATTGGAGTAAATAAAAAGGAGTTTGTTAACCAAACAAACTCCTTTTTATTTAAAAGAAAATGTGAATAAAAAAAAAAAAAGTAAAATAACTTTGTACCAGGCGGGAAGCGAACCCGCTTCGCCGGGTCAAAACGACAGTGCACTAACGCTTTGAGCTATACAGCGGACTGGATTTTCAGGTGTCCACCTTACCCATATAGGAATCACTCCTCTTAACATTTTAGCTGCACGTAGAAGTTAGAGATTATTAGTTATATTTTAAAACCCTGGCTGCGCGCAACAGTTAGACAATATTAGTTATTGTTTTAGTTATTGTTTAATGACATTCAAGTCGCGCTGAAAGGCGGAAATGGGTCCGCGCTTCGTTGTTATTTACGTTGTAACATAAGCTGATTTGTGATCAGTTATTAACAAAAATTTAACTCAGAAAAACTAATTCAGCTAACAATTGTTTTAGGGGTTTCTGTAGTTAAATTTGAATGAAATTCAACCCTCGCGCTGAGGTTGTTTGAATGAGTCCCGCCCCTGCTGCAAACAACGAATCAAATGTGAGCAGTACATGACGTGAAACTGGGTCCGTGGGGCTCGGCCCGATAGAACCACGGTGGACATGGTTCCAGAACAACGGTGGATCCCGGGCGGAAAAGGTAAATGCGAACACGCCGAACCCGGGTTAGAAGCTGGGAGAGCCGGGGAGGGCCGGCCAATGCGAAAACGGCTTAGTGATGGCTGGATATGGGCACCAGTGACCCCCGCGACCTGAAAGGGAAGAAGCAGGTAAAGATAACGGATGGTTAAGGCAATGATTGAGATTTTACAACTTGAGGAACCATTTTAGTTTTACATGTAAAGCAGTGGGAGGCTAAATCCAGTATTTCTCAAGGATCCCACTGTTGGAGACACAAATATGAAGGAAAAAAAATACACGTTTATCTATCTATCTTCGTTTAACGTCCGTTTTCCCGATTCTGGGGTGGGGCGATATGTTAAGCAATAGATTTAATTTAACCTTTATACAGGTAGTCTCATTGAGTCAAAAGGACTCATGTCCAAGAGAGACCTGTTTTAGGAGCAGATGGTGGAGGTTATTAGGGCCTTGCTCAAGGGCCCAGAGTGGGGCAAATGAGGATGGAAACAGGTGTGGGTGTCAATTACATTTTGATGTTGTGGGTCTGGGTAGTTGAACTGGTGACTTTACGATCACAGGCCCACCTTCCTCTGCGCCACCACTCTCCCTAGTTTCAATGGGCTCAGGTAAATCCACCCATTATCTTTACCCGCTTCTTCCTTTTTTGGATCAAGGGGGTCACTGGTGTCCATATCCAGCAGTCGCTGTGCGAGAGGCGGGGGACACCGTGGACAGGTCTCCAGTCCATCACAGGGACACAAAGAGACAAACAAGACAACCATTCACTCTCTCTCTCACTCACCTAGGGACAATTTAGAGTTACCAATCAGTCTAACATGCATGTTTTTATTCTGTGGGAGGAAACCAGAGTACCCAGAGACAACCCACACATGCACGGAGAAAACATGCAAACTCCACCCAGAAAGGGCCCCAACCGGGATTTGAACCGGGGTGACCTGCTCGCTAAGAGGCGGCAGCTCTACCAACTGAGCCACCGTGCTGCCCACGATAAAGTTCTACTGGCAAGGTTCTCAAACTGGCGCTGGCGGTACTCAGGATTAGGGTTTCCAAATTTTCCTTAAACTTCATGAGAAGTTGTTGAATTTTGTAACTACTGTACATGTATCCTAAAATGAAAACGTTCTATGGAAGTTACAGGATTTTGATGTCATTATGACAACACCACTGGTGACATCACTGCATCACAACAACAGATTTAGAACTGTTCTACACTTTGTTGGTGTTTTTGTAGCCTGGTTAAAACCAGACCCTTGTCCTTCACTTCGCTTCGTACTAGGGTCTGGACTTTCTCCATAGAGAACCGATTCTTGCTGGAGGCGTGGCCTCTGCTGAGGAACAAAACCATTGGATCTTAGAAAAATTTTGAACAGGGAAAAGCATTCTGCTCCCTCCCCCTCAGAGCCATATATGGTCTGTTTCCTGCTCTGGTGAACTTGACATCTGCTCCGCCTCCTGCTGCATTTTCTCTAGCTGGCGCTGCATATTCTGTGTTTATATGTTAATAAAACATTCTAAAAAAATAAAATAAAACCATGGAGCGCTGGTCCAGCACACCAGAAGACCAGAAAATCTGCAGGGACTCGGGCAGCAACGTAAAACCAGAGTTTAATTCTCTTGTGACAACCTGAGGCATTTCCTCATTCATTTGCACTCAGCGGAGGGAGAGGAGGAGGGAGCGATCACTTGACTTTTGGCAAAAAAACAAAAGAAAACTCCAGATAAGGGATTAAGAAGGGAAATTTAATACATTTGTGTCACATATAAAACATATCTGCATCGCTTTGCATCGCTTTGAATGAGAACATGCGGATGCTCGCTGGCTGCGCGCTGGAACAGGTGGGGGCGTGGGTTAGGGGCCAAAAACTCCGCCCCTTCTGTTCTCTGATTGGTCCGGTCAAAAATCTACCGGAGAAATCGTTGTCTATGGGAGAAGTCCCAGACCCAGCAGTGAAGGGAAATGAGAATTGAGCGGAGCTGCGTAGGAATGGCGAGGGCCAGGCTAGTGTTTTTGTAATCCTTTTCTAAATTAACAAGCACATGCAAACATTCACTTGTCATACTAGTTTGTTCATGTTTTTTTTTTTTTTTGTCATTGAAGCCACACAAAAACAATAAATTTCAATAAATTGCATTTCATAACAAAATTTTACAACTGAGCTAAACTTTGTACATCCAGGTGACAGTTATTTATTTATTTTTATTGCATGGTACAGCAATGAGGTCTGGTTGATTATGGAAGATTATGCTAAAATATATTTTGCTTACTATGTTTTCCTGTTAAGGGCCAACATTAAACATTTTTAATTCCAGGTTTATGTCGGTACTTGGAGATCTTTTGAGGTGGCACTCATTCCAGTTACCATCCTGCAACAAAACGTTGCAGATATTATTTGCAAGTTTTTTTTTTATTATCATTATTTGATTGGTGATGTGGGGGGAAAAATACATAAAAAATATATTGAAATTGAAGAAAACAAAACAATGGTTTTCTCTGTGAAGGTTTAGGTTAGTGAGAATTTCTGGGCTCATATAAACATCAATTTTATATTAACAATAATAATTACAGTTATTAAAATTATCAATGGGTGTTGGTTTATTTTGCTCTCTGGCGTGAAGCATTTTGAGCAAAAGGGCTCCACCCTGTGAGCTGAACAACAGAGTTTATGGCTACAATGCATAAAGTGACTCATAAATTATTAAAAAAGAAGAACGTGTGCAGCGCACAATGAATATTAATCACTTGCCAAGATGAAAGGGATGTTTGTGACTGCGTAATACGTTTTCAGTTTGTTATTAATCATTAGGCGGTATGTTTGTCTTGTTAAACGTTTGTTAGTCCTCCACACCCAGGTTCATTCCAACATACATAATGCTCGGTAGCTCCTAAGTTGAATCGTTTGATCGTTCAGATGAAAGGGATTTGTCAGGCCGTACCTGGAGGTGAGGATGAATGGCGGCTGTGATGTTGTGAGTCTGGCTGTCTCTCGGGTAGTCGATGTTTTTAACCATGGTAAACACATCTACATAGCCTCCTTCAGACACAGCGCCTAATCATAGGCACAGAACAAATCAGAGGTGAACTCAAACTTTAAACATAAGGGAATCTTTGAGGATAGTTCTGAGTTACAAAGCAAACCCACTCAGTTGCTGAGCCGGCATGAAACGTACCCGAGTTAAAGTGGCGGATCCAGTCCAGCATGTGCTGCACGCCTACTTTCATTGCTGTGTAGATGTTTGATCTCACCACACCGTGTGGCTGGGGACCTATCTCCAAAGCTGCAGAAGAAGAATTTTAAATGAAAAGTGTATATTTATCAAAATACGGTAATCACTTTTATTTATGTACTGTATTAACTTTTATTTAATGAGGCAGATCCCACTGAGATCACAGGTATCCTTTGCAAGGGAGGCCTGAGCCTGAATGCAGACTAACATGCATTGGTCTGAGGAAACGTGACTATCCAGAAAAAAACTGCGTACCGTATTTTCTGGTGTATAGGTCGCACCTTTTTATGTTTTTTTTTTTTTTCAAGGCCTGCGACCTATACACCGGTGCAACCTATATATGGCTTGTTATCACTTTTGGCGAAACAAATTTTTAAATCCAGCTCATTTCACAATTACGTTCATTTATTAAGGAAAAGTTCAGCTCAGACACATATTTGCTATAATTTTTATCAAACAAATAATTGTTTTTAAGTGTTAATCTTCTTAAAAGCCTTGCTGTGCGCTCCTGTGGCAGACATTTGCAGCAGAGCTAAACGTAGGTGCAACCTATACACTGGTGCGACCTATCTAGGGATTTTTCCAATCTATTGGTAATAATTGGATGGTGCGACCTATACACCAGAAAATACGGTATACGTGAAAATAAATGCAAACTCCACACAGAAAGAACCCAGGACCTTCTTGCTGTAAGGCAACAGTGCTAACCACTAAAGCCATCATGCTACCATCTAGTATTGAAGTAGGTCTGAAACACTGATTTTGTGTAAAGATTTTAAACTCACCAAAGCCATGTTTTCCAACTGAATCAAGAGAATATGATTCTTTCTTAGAAACATCAAAGTGGATGAATCTCATTGGCATTTCTGGCATCTGCCTCTAAAAGAAAAAGATTAGTTAAAATCTGAACATGAGGAACTTATTCTAATCGAGATGTGCAATTGCTACATATTTTAAACAGTATGTTACTATATTGAATAATTAGTGTAAAATACTGATGAGTTCTACCACTGTTGAATAATCAGCAAACAACAAGAATTGAATTAGACAGTAAAGTGATGCAACAGCAGAGAAAAGAGCACAGGACTGAGTTCACATCCTTGAGGTGCACCAGTGCTGTTTGAAGGAGTATGCCCAGTTTAATGTGTCCTGTGACCAATTGCTTAAAACACTTCAATATAAGAGAGGTCATAATATATAATAAACTTTTTTTGTGATTTATTGGTATAAATTAGCTTCTTTGTTAAGGAGCTTAAGTTTTTCCCTATTTTGGTTTTGTTTTGTCTAATAATAAGGGCGTGGTCAGATTTCACCATGTGTGTTTTTGCACATTTGAGTTTAGTTTTTGAACAATTTTAGAACCTGTAAAAGACCAGATTATTATTAGCATTATTGTATTTATTATGTCTCGATACATGAAACCCTAAAACTGAACGCTAGACCTTTTCCCTCCTAAGTCTAAAATATTTGAGCGGATGCAAGATATTAGCTAAATAATTTTCTTTCTTTTTTTTGCCTGGACTT
>JBBPBX010072788.1:0-17984 GCA_038048925.1 Garcialebias charrua | reverse complement strand
GGAAGGCAGTGTAGAGCAGCCAGGACAGAGGTTACGGTATTTGTTCATGTTTTCTAGTTGTTGTTAAAAGACGAGCTGCTGCGTTGTGGAAGGTTTGTAATAGATGTTAAAGGTTCAGTATGCAGTTTCTGTAGAACTGCAGCACTTAGAAATATTTTCAACAGGCAAAGCATTCTGATCCCTCCCCCTCAGAGCCATATATGGCTCTGCCCCCTTGTGGTCTGTTGAATTTCAAATTCAAGCTCTGTTTTTATTGGCTGATTCAAATTCAAGCTCTGTTTTTATTGGCTGGTTACAAACTCTGTTTTTATTGGCTGGAAAATGGCGGGTCACCTTTTCTTTTTAGAAATGCTTATTTACCACCTGGAGAAGCAAGGGGACAATATATATATATATTTTTTTTTCAGAGATTACCTGGCTAACATCAGTCTGTCAGGAGGTAGTGACAGAGTGAAGAAATATGTTCATAAAAAAAGCTACATACTGAAGCTTTAAGGTGATTTATCTAAACCAACATAAAGAGCATTACAGTAGTCCAAATGAGAGGCAATAAAAGCGTGAATCACCTTTTCAAGGTCTCTGAAAGGGAGAGAAGACTTCACCTTGGCAATTAGTCTTAGTTGGAAGAAAATGGATTTCACAACTGCATTAATCTGTTTGTCTAATTTTAAACACTATCGAAAATAACCAAAGATTCCTGACAATGGAGTGACTGTATGAAGCCAAGGGGCCAAGAGTGTCATGGGCATTACATTTACCAAAGCTGAGGACTTCAGTTTTATTTTAATTAAATTTCAGACATTAAAGGTGGAGTCTGCAGTTTCTGTAGAACATCAGCACTTAGAAAAAATTTCAACAAGCAAAGCATTCTGATCCCTCCCCCTCAGAGCCATATATGGCACTGCCCCCTTGTGGTCTGTTAAAATTCAAATTCAAGCTCTGTTTTTATTGGCTGATTCGAATTCAAGCTCGGTTTTTATTGGCTGGTTACAAACTTTGTTTTTATTGGCTGGAAAATGGCGGGTCACTTTTTCTTTTTAGAAATGCTTATTTACCACCTGGAGAAGCAAGGGGACAATATTTTTTTTTAGTTTTTTTCAGAGATTACCTCTCTAACATCAATCTAGTGACAGAGTGAAGAAATATGTTAAAAATATATTGTTAGAAAAGTTACATATAGCAGCTTTAAGGTTTTTACCAGATTTTAATGCCGTTCAGACAGGTCAAACATTACTGACAAGATCATTATTACGATAGACATGAGCTCTTTCAAATTGATGTTGCACATACAGTAGGCCCGTCACGATAACAAATTTTGCTGGGCGATTAATTGTCTCAGAAATTATTGCGATAAATGAATTGTTTGAAATTTGACAATACACTAATTAGTAATTGTCAAATTTAAGAAGAAATGTTGTTAATTTTTGTGTGTTGTACCTTTTTTGACCACCGGATAGCAATATAAGACTGTTTGAACCAAAGAATGGATAGTGAGGGAGCTAGCAGTGTGTCTAAGAAAAATGGGAGGGAGGCCCCTTGACGTGACACGAGCTGTCTCTTGTTCCTGTTTTTCAGTTCTCAAAATGGTGGACGCCCGGTGTGGTTTGAGCTCTTTAGCATAGCATTTGCCACAGAAAGCTTTTAAATCAGTAAAGTTCTCAACTTCATTTTGCAGAGAAAAACTATTTTTTACATGAAGGCACAGGTTTGAACTGTGAATTTTGGAGCTTTGACAAGACTGAGGTTTTTTTTCCCCCCCAAGGTCGGTCTGTTAGCTTAGCTCATAGCTTAGCTTCTCAGATTAGCTGCGTTTAACAATCCAAAAACACAATTTTGGACGGTTAAAACATATTTAAAGAGAAAAGAGAAAGGGAGGGGTCAGTGAAACGCACCAGAGTTGAGTCTTTTGTTATCCAGTGTCCAGTAGAGAGAGATACAAAGAAACAATAAAGCCGATAAATGAAAATGAAGTAGATCATTTTCATTAATCATCCGGTTAATCTTATTGTTTTATTGCGACAGGCCTAGTTGCACATTCCTTTTTTCAGGCTTGTTTGCAGGGTTTTACCTTTTATCCATTAAATATATTTTCTCACTGTCCATCAGCAAGCTTCTCAAAATGAATGATAAAGGATTAGATTTTGTTTTTCATCATTTTGAATTTTGCAGCTTCAATAATTTAAATTATTTTCTTTTGTCCGTCCATCCATCCATTTTCTTCCGCTTATCCGGGGTCGGGTCGCGGGGGTAGCAGCCTAAGTAGGGAGGCCCAGACTTCCCTCTCCCCAGCCACTTGGAGCAGCTCCTCTGGGGGAATCCCAAGGCGTTCCCAGGCCAGCCGAGAAACATAGTCCCTCCAGCGTGTCCTGGGTCTTCCTCTGGGTCTCCTCCCGGTGGGACATGCCCGGAACACCTCACCAGGGAGGCGTCCAGGAGGCATCCTAACCAGATGCCCGAGCCACCTCAACTGGCTCCTCTCGATGTGGAGAAGCAGCGGCTCTACTCCGAGTCCCTCCCGGATGACTGAGCTTCTCACCCTATCTCTAAGGGAGAGTCCAGACACCCTGCGGAGAAAACTCATTTCAGCCGCTTGTATCCGAGATCTCGTTCTTTCGGTCATAACCCAAAGCTCATGACCATAGATGAGGGTGGGAACGTAGATCGATCGGTAAATTGAGAGCTTTGCCTTTTGACTCAGCTCTCTCTTCACCACGACAGACCGGTACAGCATTCGCTTCACTGCGGACGCTGCACCTATCCGCCTATCGATCTCACGCTCCAGTTTTCTCTCCAGTTTTCCTTTTCTTTTGTCATTGATCAAATTCCAAATTGGTCATCTTTGTTTGAGAACTACAAATTCTGAAACAAATTTCTGTAAATTCTTTCATACCTCAAAATGACTTTCACTGGACAAAAACATCAATGCAACACTTTTTTGGTTTTGCTCCCATTTTTCATGAGCTGAAAAACATAAAGACTTTTTCTATGAACACAAAATACCCTTTTCTCTAAATATTGTTCTCAAGTCTTTGTTAGTGAGCACTTCTTCATTGCTGAGATGATCCATCCACCTCACAGGTGACATATCAAGATGCTGATTAGACAGCATGATTAATAATAATAATAATAATAATAATTTTATTTAAAAGCGCCTTTCAGGACACCCAAGGACACTTAACAAACCAATACAGTACAAACATTATCAGTGACCAATTGAAATGTAAAATACATAAAGATTATAAAATGCAAAATAATAAAAATACATTCAGTAAATCTAAACAAGCTAAGTCTGGTCCTCTGGACATTCAAAAAATAAAACAAAACAAAGCAAAAAAGGTCGGAGGTTTTTAACACTAGACTCTGTGTCATCAAACGGGTTATTCACTAAACTCTCGGTCATGTGCTCATACAGTTTGCACTACTTCTCATACTTGCACTAATGTCTGTATTACATCACTGCCTATAATCATAATACTGTTTACATTCTCTGTTTACATTTATTAATACTGTTTACTTTTATTACTACTGCTTACATGTAATTACTACTGTTTACATTTATTTACACTACTCTAATATCTACACCACTGCTGGTACATATACAGTGTGCTCTGAACGGTCTTATTTAGGGATGCCCAATGTGCCTTACTGCATATGCCACTTTTTGCCTCTACAACAACATCAACTACTACCTCATACATATACTGTGTACATTGACTCATACGCTGCTTTGCCACTTTGCAAATGTCAATGCTAGAAACCTTTAGTTTATTTTAGTTATACTTTTTATACTCTTTTTTTTATACTAGTATGCAAAAACTCAGGACAATATTATGTTCATTAAATGTTTAATGTTTTAGTTTTAGAGTTGGTGTAAATTTTCATACTCTTATACCACTATGCAAAAAACTCAGGACAGTGTTAGTTTTACTATTTTATGCTTATGTCTATTATTATATGTTTCAGTGTTTCAATAGCCGTGTTTCCATCAAGGTTTCTAGGTGCGCATTTTGAAGTATCGCAGCAGAAAAGCTTAATGGAAACGGCAAAATCCGTATTTACTTTCTCAAGTTCGCCAAAAAGTTTATACGCTCGCTTGAGGTGGTTTTTGGGATGTTCGAAAATGAGCAGATGCGCACAGCGACAGATGGAAACACATTTGCCGACTCGTGCTGCCGAAGCGAACATTCACGTCACGTGACTGATCAGCTGTTTCCGCTCCGGACAACATGTAACATCGCTAAAACTAGTTGGCATGACAGAATAAATACAACTCGACCGATAGCAACACGTACCTGAAATATTCTCTCCATTTTGACGAGATGTGTGGCCGGGTTCTGTTTTCAACCGCTACTTCCTGTTTACTGTAGACATGCGCAGTGCTGACGTCTGACGTAATGACGCTGACGTCTGACGTAATGACGCTGTGCGTGGCTTGGTAGATGCGCTTCAAGCCAGCAGATGGAAACACTTCTGCTTCGCATTAATTTGTATTTACATATTTGCGAGATTTCAAAAAATTAGCTCAAAAATCGAAATGAAAATGGATGGAAACACAGCTACTGTTTAGATGTTTACTGTTGCACCGAGGGACTGAGAGAAACGCAATTTCGGTCCTGTGTATGTCCTGCACTGTACATATTGCAGATCTGACAATAAAGTTGACTTTGACTTTGACTAATAAACTGGACTTTATTTGTAACAGAAAACGTTTCGACTCCCATCCGGGAGGCTTTCTCAATTCCATGAACAACTGTGCGAAGTTTGGAGTTATAACAGAACCACGCACCATCATGTGTAAGTTTCAAGCTGAGGTAACACATACATGTAAATTGACAGATCACACCTCAACAGTAGGGGGTTCCCTTCTGTCATAGACCTCAAGGGAACCCCCTACTGTTGAGGTGTGATCTGTCAATTTACATGTATGTGTTACCTCAGCTTGAAACTTACACATGATGGTGCGTGGTTCTTTTATAACTCCAAACTTCGCACAGTTGTTCATGGAATTGAGAAAGCCTCCCGGATGGGAGTCTAAACGTTTTCTGTTACAAATAAAGTCCAGTTGATCTCGTATTGAACGCCTTTTTGATATAGCGCCAAGTCACAACAGACATCGACTCAGGGCACTGAACAGAGACAATTTTATATATATATATATATATATATATATATATATATATATATATACTGTACATACATTACTGCTCAAAAAAATAAAGGGAACACTCTGAATGAAGGAAATATTCTCATTGAATACATTGTTCTGTAAAAAGTTGAATGTGCTGACAACATATTAATCACACAAAAATCATCAATGGAAATCAATTGATTTTAGAAAAGAAATTATTGCCAAATGATGGACTTCGGAGGTGTAAACTTTGCTTATGTGAGGCTATGATTTCTTTACCTGTTTTCTAAACATTAAAGAATGTCTTTGGATATTGGTATTGGCCGCTGTTTAATATACTGCATTATTTTTTTTATATTAGTGTTTAACATACTGTATATCTTAGATCTTTTGTAGACTGCTGAGTCTATGAATAGGGTAGGCAAGTACAAGCCTTGGTTTCAGCCTATTCCTTTTTTGGTAAATTATTGATTTACCATTTTAGATTGTTTTCCTTTTGTTTGTAATGTTACAGTACTTTATTTTTCTATTTCTGCGTGTAACTGTGACCTTGAGTACGATACACAATTTATTTCCACCTCATGCATCACATGTGATGTGAGTCACAATAAAGAAACTTGAACTTGTATTTATTTGTCATAAACTTAAAAATAATAAATTTCAAAAGTCAGATGCAGTTCTGCAAACGTTTAAGTCAATGCTTCCTAGCTCATTTAATTTTGAGGTTGAGACAAGCAGAAATAAATAATTATTTTAAGACCTGTAAATGAGATTACCTGTCAAAATAAAAGTTAAAAGTCAGAGATGAGCGGTGAAGATCTGGAGTCCAACCGAGTCAGAGTCAGCTAGACTCCACAGCTTCTCTTTGTTCTTGTACAGTATTCTCACTCTCTGGACACCATCACACTCTTCAGAAGGAGACAGCGTCCAACATAAAAGGTGAGCATAAAACTATTGAGGGTGAGAGATCAAAAGCTTGAAAGATGAGGCTCCATCCTCACTGAGCGCCAATGAATTTTGTTCCTACAGTATCCCTTTAGGCAGATTATTAGTTTTACAAACAACTAAAATTGGTCATAGCACGGGTTCTTTTTATATTATTACCGGTAGTCCAAATCAAATTGTTTGTCACATGTTAAGTTCTGTTTGGTTTCTTGTATTCATTATGTTCCATATAAATGTTTTATTTTGTCCTGTAGAACACCCAAGTACTAAATAAATTTATTGTTGAAAATGTAGTATACTGTATTTGAGAATGCATTGCCTTCAGATCTTTATGGCTACAGTCCGGTAAAAAATCAGGTTTGTACTGAATGTTTGTTGTTTTCAAATCAGGTGGACCATATAAAGTCTGCAGACTCTGTTTCAGCATGGACCGTTACCGTTTAAGCAATCATTTTACTCAAAAGAAGGAAAGTTTACAATATTGACTTTTGTTAAAAGTTTTAGAGCTTTCAGATTTTTAGAATACTGTATAGAACTTTGCACTTTCTATTTTGATTATCTTTTAGCTTGACTTCATGAGAGTTTGTTCCTGATTTTCTGATCTGAAAACATTCATTTACTTAAAAGATCAGAGGAGATTGTCCACATTAACTCCACAGTACATCCACAGGTGGACATGGGACGTTTTAGATTTGATAATGCATCGTCTCACAAAGCGTAAAGTGTTCAAACTTTTGTTTAGTTTCATGGTAGCAGCCATGTTTCCATGCTTCTAGCTGAGCATGTATCCATGTTGTGACAGTTTTTTTGTTTTGTTAGGAGTCCAAGCCAGCTAAGGCAGAGGAATACAGTTGCAACGGTTGCTCACAAAAATAGTTGGACATGCCCAAATATAGGGGACGCTATTATTGAGGTCATTCCTTTTAATCCTCAAACTTCTACAATCTACACCACAAGTCTCAAAGTTTAATGTCATGAATCCACACTCCGTGATCTCTGGCTACATTAAACCATGCCCATTTCAGCCTAATTTATTTGGCTATGTTGAAAATCATGAAGTGCTTTGTGGACTTGGAGAAGGCATTCCTCGAGGGGCCCTGTGGGGGGTACTCCGGGAGTATCAGGCCCTTTGATACAACCTGTTAGGTCCCTGTATGACCGGTGTCAGAGCTTGGTCCGCATTGCCGGCAGTAAGTCAGGCTTGTTTCCGGTGAGAGTTGAACTCCGCCAAGGTTGTCTAGACGCAGCGAAGGTGTTGAGGGGATCCGTTTTGGTGGCCTTAGGATTGCTTCTCTGTTTTTTGCAGATGATGTGGTCCTATTGGCTTCATCAGGTCGTGGTCTACAGCTTTCACTGGAGCAGTTTGCAGCCGAGTGTGACGCGGGTGGGATGAGGATCAGTTCCTCCAAATCCAAGGCCATGGTCTTGAGCCGGAAAAGGGTAGAGTGCCCTCTCTGGGTCGGGGAGGAGGTCCTGCCCCAAGTGTAGGAGTTTAAGTATCTCTAAGTCTTGTTCACGAATGAGGGAAAACTGGAGCATGAGATCGATAGGCGGATAGGTGTAGCGTCGGCAGTGAAGCGGGCGCTGTACCGGTCTGTCGTGGTGAAGAGCGAGCTGAGTCAAAAGGCAAAGCTCTCAATTTACCAATTGATCAACGTTCCCACCTTCATCTATGGTCATGAGCTTTGGGTTGTGACTGAAAGAACGAGATCTCAGATACAAGCGGCTGAAATGAGTTTTCTCTGCAGGGTGTCTGGTAGGGCTGTGAAAAAATATCGATATCGCGATAAATATAATTTTTTTCTTTCCTAGAAAAAAATTGATATTCATCTGCAAGTATCGTACCAAAAAAAAATAAAAATAAATAATATATATATATATTTTTTTGCTTTTTGAATGTCCAGAGGACCAGACTTAGCTTTTTTAGATACCTCTGCATCCCTGGCACCAGTGTATCCTCAGAGAGAGTCTTCTCCACCGCTGGAGATATCATCACTGCACATTACTTGAATTATAGACTGTTTTGGAGAAGTCATATTACTGTTCACTTACCAAGCACTTAGAGTGATTCCTTCAGATGTTAAGTGTCAAGGTTTAAAAGGTTTCAATCTATTCAGAGCAGGGCACTTGGTGCACTTTATTTACTTTACAAATGCATGTAAGCTATAGTTTTTACAGTTTCAATTGAAAGAAACATGTTTTCTCACCACTTCTTTGATTCATTTTGTCTAGCTGTCGACTGTCTGTGTCCTTGTCCAACCAGAGCCAAGTATTATGTAGTTGGTGCTTTTAATCAGTTTTCAGTTAAATTAATTCAATCCAAGTCTATAACAGTCTCAAAATGTCACCAAAATCACTCTTTCCCTTTAAAATCGCAGAAAATCGCAATATTATATTGAATTGTATCGTTTGCTGAATATCGCAATGTATCGTATCGTGAGCAAAATATCGTGTATCGTATCGTATCATATCGTGAGATTACTGTATCACTACAGCCCTAGTGTCTGGACTCTCCCTTAGAGATAGGGTGAGAATCTTGGTCATCCTGGAGGGACTCGGAGTAGAGCCGCTGCTTCTCCACATTGAGAGGAGCCAGATGAGGTGGCTCGGGCATCTGGTTAGGATACCTCCTGGACGCCTCCCTGGTGAGGTGTTCCGGGCATGTCCCACTGGGAGGAGACCCAGAGGAAGACCCAGGACACGCTGGAGGGACTATGGTTCTTGGCTGACCTGGGAACGCCTTGGGATTCCCCCGGAGGAGCTGCTCCAAGTGGCTGGGGAGAGGGAAGTCTGGGCCTCCTTACTAATGCCGGGTACCCACTGGACCCGTGTCGGGCGGCGGAAGCGGCCGGTTTACATGCAAAGTCTATGTGGAGACGCGTTGAGGCGCGGCGTATCATGAAGCGGCGCGTTTTGAGTGTTTGAAGCGGCGCGGCGGCACGCGGCAGTTCCTTTCCGCGCACGCGCGCGTCCGAAGCAACCTACGCGTTGACCAGCGTCGGATCGAAAAGTTGATATTTTGCGGCTCGGCGTTGCTCGACGCGTCCAGCAAACAATCGGGAGAGCCTCTGCTATGTGATTACACAATGACAACGGGACTTTTTTTGGACTTTTTAAACTTACCCCATCGAGCCTCCATGAATTGGAACCAGACTCCGGTAAGAAACTTGGCATTTTAAACAGTTGCTGCTGTCCGCTCCAGCGTACATCACCCCAAACATAAAAAAAAAAGTTTTAATCTCAACAAAGACTGTCGGAGCTGCAGTTCGGCTCGTAGAAAACCCACTCCAGTAGGAACGGGGGTCACGTGCTGCTGATTTTATCTGCCAGCAGCGTCATCAGACGCGTCTCAGTGTCTCCCCAGTGTGACCGTGACAAGCGGCCAAAAGGGGGCAGCAGGAGCGTTCTGACAATTTAGGTGGGTACCCGGCATTAGGCTGCTACCCCCACGACCCGACCCCGGATAAGCGGAAGAGAATGGATGGATGGATAGATGTTGAAAACATTTCTAAAACTATTTTTCACATTTTCTCAAAAGTTTAAAGGTATATAGCTATGAAACTTGCCATGTAAAATCTATATATTATGCACACTATGTAACTTGTCATGGACAAATGGGTTTATTTTAAAGATTGTGAGATATGCCTACATAAATTGTGTTGGCAAGCTGGTTAAACACAAATTTATTCAGATCTTCTGAACTATAATTTGTTTATTTTGTTTGTTTGCTTATTTATTTATTTTTTGTTTATTTAGCTCCCTTCCTTGAATGACAGTTCACATTGCAGGTCTTAATGCTCAATTCTGATATTTTTTCCTCGATCATATTTCTTTGTGTGGTCATTCACATTACTGTACAACTAAAATGTGACCTCCATTAGACTCCAGTGTGAATAGTGTACAGTTCTGAAGTGACTTGCATGTATAGAAAAAGAGCATGCTGTATTTATTTCTGTTCAGTGTCCTGAGATGACTTCTGTTGTGGCTTGGCACTATAAACTGAGTTGAATTGAATTGAATTTAAGGAAGTTAACTTAATTCCTTGAATCCTAAACATAGCTGCTACATGTGTTAGCATGTGTGATTCTGAAGTTGTGCAGTCAGAACTGATTACATTATTATCTGACAGGCTTTTTTGGTCCAGTGTTTACATTTAAAGGGATTGTGACATGATTTTTTTACTATTCATAAAATTGCTCAAAATATATATATATTATCATTTAAATATGTTTGTTTTTGCAAACAAAATGATAAATCACTTTAATTTTGCTTTAAAAGTGATTTTGAACTTCAAGCCGTGTTTAATCATGGGAAATCCCATTACACACGAACGCACCATCTGTGATGTCACACTGGGCAGAGCTCTGGGCTTGTCACAGTGCGCAGGTATGAGCAGCTCGACATGAAGGAAGTCTGATACAGCATCAGACCTAAATTAGATCCTGTTGTTTCTTGTTCCATCACCCAAACTATTTTCTGCTTCCCAAAATGAAGACAAATAGCTCAAATCTTCACATAGATTGCTAAATTCGTCCAGTTTTAAATTGTCCGCTATTAAAGACACCACAGCCCTCTGCCCAGTGTGACATCACATATGGTGCGTTCGAGTGTAATCGGATTTCCCATGATTAAACACGGCTTGAAGTTCAAAATCACTTTTAAAGCAAAATTAAAGTGATTTATCATTTTGTTTGCAAAAACAAACATATTTAAATGATAAAATATATATATTTTGAGCAATTTTATGAATAGTAAAAAAATCATGTCACAATCCCTTTAATCTTGCCTTTTGATGGCTCCTCCTGCGCAGCCGTGTTTTTTTGGAACGGCACTGACATACTAAAGGTAGAAACAAACTCAAGTATCGATCACATCACATTGCTATCGATACGACCCAACCTTAACGTTAGTATCATGATGTAGACCAGATCAATTTATTGCTAAACAAAACATTCTAAGTAGCAGTCAGTATGGGTTTAGAGCAAAAAAATTACATCAATGGCTCTCATGGAATTAGAACAAATAACTACTGCTGTCGATCAAAAACAATATTGTGTTCGTATTTTTGTTGATTTAAATAAAGCATTCAGTACTATTGACCACACTATTCTCCTTGAAAATTTGAATAAATGTGGTATTAGAGGACCTGCATTACAGTGGGTATCTAGCTATTTGAAAGATAGGAAACAGTTTGTACAAATAAATGATGTAAGCTCTAACCTCTGCAATATCACATGTGGAGTTCTTCAAGGCTCTGTACTTGGACCAAAGTTTTTTATTTTGTATGTGAATGACTTGGTAAATGTGTCAGGACTCCTTAAATGTGTCCTTTTTGCAGACGATACCACATTTTTTTGTTTGGGTGAAGATATAGAACAAATGTTGGAGTTGATGAAGACAGAATTTGTCAAAATACAAACTTGGTTTAAGCTTAATAAATTATAATTAAATCTAGATACAACTAATTACTGTATTTTCCAGTCTATAAGTCGCACCTTTTTGCCTAATTTGCATGCCCTACGACTTATAGAGAGGTAAGACGTGTTTATGGATTTTTCCCCATATTTTTAGACCAATTTTTGGCTCGGATATGACCGTTTTTCATTTTGGCAAAAAATGGTGCAGTACCACTTTCGGCCGCTAGGGTACACGACCGTTCCCACCTCATGTGTACGACAGCAGCCTCCTCTGGTCGGACTGACTCTGTCGCAGCCTGGCTTCCTGCTCTGGAGCTCTGACACTTCCAGAGAGTCCACCGACCGTTTCCAGCTCATGTGTACGACGGCAGCCTCCTCTGGTCGGACACACTCTGTCGCTGCCCGGCCTCCTGCTCTGGAGGTATGAACTACTGTTAGCTCAGTGTTTGTTAGCAAAATAGCTCATAAACCACACAGCAGATTTTCTTTAAACTTACAGAAAGTAATTACTCGGTGGTCATTTACAAACTGTTAGCTGTTGGAATTGTTAGAGATAAAATTCGATGTTTTAGGAGCGTAAATGTGTCGCGGTTAGCTACGTTGTTTTTCCGGCTACTATTTATCTAAATAACTCATTAACTACCAGACAGATTTTCTTTAAACTTAGAGAAAGTAATTACTTGGTGGTCATTTACAAACTTTTAGCTGTTGGAATTGTTTGAGATAAAATTCGATGTTTTATGAGCGTAAATGTGCAGCTTATAGCTCCGTTGTTTTTCCGGCTACTATTTATCTAAATAACTCATGAATTACAGGACAGATTTTCTTTAAACTTGCAGAAAGTAATTACCGTACTTGGTGGTCATTTGCAAACTGTTAGCTGTTGGAGTTGTTTGAGCTAAAATTCGATTTATTTACAATTTATTTTCGTAGCGCGCGACTGTTTGGAAGACGTCAAAGCGAAACAATTTAAATCCAGCAGATTTGACCATTACGTGAATTTATTAAGGAACGGCTAAGCTAAGACACATCTTTGCTATAATTTTCAGCAGACAAATAATTGTTTTTACCGTGTTAATCTTGTTAAAAGTCCTTCCGTGCAGGCTTCTGTGGCCACCATTTTCAGCAGGGCAAATGACGCGCTGACGCGTTCCGTAGTGGTGACGCATAATAGATGCGACTTAAATAAAGGTGTGACATGTTTATGGATTTTTCAATTTATTGCCAATAATTGGACAAAGCGACTTATAGAAAGGTGCGAGTTATCAGGCATAAAATACGGTACATGATATTCAGTAATAAAAAGAGAACTGTTGAAGTTCCATTTAAAATTGGTGGTGTTGAAATTTGTGGAGTGAGTGAGGTGAAGTTTTTGGGTGTTATCATTGATGACAAACTGACATGGAAACAACACATAAATTCTGTAAGAATAAAAATAGCTAAATCTATTGCAGTACTGTACAAAGTCAGGGACTTATTAAATGATAAAGCTCTGTATATGTTGTATAACACAATCATTATTCCACACTTAATCTATTGTATTGATGTTTGGGGGAAAGCATGTAAAACAATTACAAAGACAGAAAGTAAGATTACAAAACAACAATTATCCACAAAAAGAGCACAAAGCAAACACACCCGACCGCCGTCTGCAATCCTGCAAAGTACATGACAGAACACAGCAACAAAACACCTGTGCAGAAAAGACCCATAACATTCATGACTTTGCAGTAGATTTTTTATAAATATATATACCTACAAATATATACATAGTTATAGTACAAAGTTTTTTTTGTTGTTGTTGTTGAAGATGTTGGATTCTGAAGATTTTTGGACTACATTGAGCCTCGCTACATTGTCCCCAGTCAGAGATTTTTTTTGTCGTAGCCTTACCCGAGTTACAAGCCGTCATTTCTGACGTCGTTGTGAAGCTAATAGCTGATAGCACTTGCGTGAGATTTACCACAGACATTTGGACATTGTGTTAGCCCTGTTAGCATGATTAGTCTTACAGCACAATGGATAGACAAAAACTTTGAACTTAAAAAGGTTTTGTTCATTCACAAGAGTGCAGAGGATCCCACACTGCAGCTAGGAACCTGGAACAAGCCTCTACAAGTGAGACAGCATCACAGATGACTAATGTTAATAAATAACATTTAAAGACCGTGTAAAGTGAATTTCAACATTTTCTTAAATAAACATTATAAATGTGATAATTGTAATCTTGTAAATGAGTAAAAAGTCTCAAAATTGTAGCTCAATTAATTTTGGAGTTATAGAGCAAACTGTGTATAAACATATTTCTGGTTCAGGATTTTTTAGGCGTGTTTTAAACGTGACCGCGTTTCGTCACGCGGTCCTCATTAGTAGAGCCCCCACCCCCTGCAGCTCCGGCCGTATAAATTCGCCTCGGTGGAGCCGTTCACTCGCGAATCGCAGACAGCATCAGATAGCAATAGCATAGATATTTTGTTCATTGTTAGCTAGCTAATCAATTATGCCTCGTTCGTGCATCTTCCCTGGATGTCGCAATGGTCAGGGCACCCGTACAAATCATAACATGTTTTTATACTGCGTCGTTTTATGCTGAGTATCTGTAATGCCTGGTTGGGACAATGGTTAGAGCGCTTGCCTTCCGTCCCAAAGCCCACGGGTTCAAATCCCGCATGGTGCAACTTTTTTTTTTTTTTTTAAATTCATTCCAGATTAAAAACACACAAGAAAACTATTTACAAAAACAGCGTAACTCTTGGAAAAAGTAGCTGCTGTTACAGACAGAACTCGGATAAAAACAGAGCAGGTTTACTGGCTCTGCTGTCTGCCTCAGTGCCTCTCCACTGTGGGACACGAGCAGGACCAGCGCAGCTGCCTGAAACCACGCCCACGCACTGACACGCCCCTAGCGTTCCAGACCAAGAGAAAATAAGGTTTTTTCATGATTTTTGAGACTTAATTTTATAAGGTAAACAATGTTTTTAATCAGTCAGATTTAAATGGGTGATTAATAACACATATTTATGCCATGTGACAAACTAAAAACACACATTTAATTTCACTTTACACGGTCTTTAACACTTTTCATTTAATATAAGTTAAAGTGCTATGCATATCATGAATACAGTATATGTTTATATGAATATATGTCACCAGCTCTTATAGCTGTTATACAATTTGTGTAGCAAATAAGCCTAAATTAGAGGGCTATGTTCTGACAAAGGAAAGTATTCAGTACCGGTATATAATATATCGGTATCTGTTATTGGCCAAATAAGTTTGAACATATTGGCATATCGGATATTGGTCAAAAATCCAATATTGTGCATCTCTAATTATTATTATTACCATGTTTTATGAAACCCAAACGCATCCTCTCAGCTGTTGAGATTTTTAACTAAGGATTTTGATACCAAATTATAGCATCATACTCTAAGTGTCAAAAAAGAGAGTGGAGTCCTGCAGTCCTCCACCCAAAGCCCAGTACAGTACACTCTTTCCTTTCAATCTTTTGCTGAGATCTAATTAGAGCAATGCATCATCAAGTGGTCACTAACCACAATACTGTAGATTGAACTAGTAAAAAGGAGTGGGCTAAAACTCACAATTATGTTAGACACTTTAAAAAAAATGAAAACAAAAAATAATTAACTGTTACAATAGTAAAGTTATAATTGTAACTATTGCTGCTAAATTGCTTTACAAACTAATAATTATGTGTAAGATCTTTGTATTTTTCACCCACCAAGGTGGAATATTTTCTTACTATTTCTTACTATTACACTTTTTTACTATTTTATGCTTATGTGTATTAAATGTTTTAGTGTTTAGTGTTTAGATGGTTACTGTTGCACCGAGGGACTGAGATAAACGCAATTTCGGTCCTGTGTATGTCCTGTACATATAGCAGTTCTGACAATAAAGTTGACTTTGACTTTGACTTTGAATATATTTTTTAAAAAAGTTTACGCTGTAAATAGTTTGTTCTGTACGTTTGGGATTTTAGGACCTACTGAAGACATGGTAACTTATTTAAAAAACTGTTGATTGACGGGATAATTGATATGTGGATACGTAAAATGTTGGAACTGAAAAGTATTTGTTGACTTTTCATAATGATAGGTTGGTGATTGATTTTAAAATGGCTTTAAATTGTAGAACTCTTTAAAAACATCATTGCTTTTTTTATCTGATTAAAATTCAATTCAGCATTTTTTTTAAATTTTGTGAAACTACAAAACCCAATTAGTTAGCCTTTGTTAAAGACAAGGAGATCTCTGTGTTGTATTTAACCCACGTGATCATATTACTCCATTCCCCCCCCCCCCCTTTTTCCTGCTAAGCTCGTCATTTCTAACAAGGATAATCTTTTCTTCAGCGATAATAAAGTTATCCAGTAGTCATCATTTTTTTGGCAGCTTAGCTCATATTAGCCAGCAAGCCATGGCTTAGGAGTCTGAGCTTATCTTAGTTCAGAAAGAACACTGCAGATTTTGACCGTGGTTAGCTCTCAGGCTGTTAAACCAGCGTCACAACTCACACTTTCACAGCTCGAAGCTTGGCCATTCACTTTCTGTCATCGTCATACCAGTTACTTTTATTTACATAAATGATTTTATCATGTTTTTGTTAAGAGAATATTTGGTTCAAGAATAAAGTGAGGCTGCTTTCTTTTCTACATACACATTATAAAATCTGAATTAAACCATACAGCCAGTTGGTATGCCACACGACGAGTGGCTGTTAATCTATTGACTAATTACTTTATCTTGGTGGTGATCTCAGATGAAAATACAGTATAAGACCCTTTGGACATTTAGAATATTCTCATCGCAACTTCTGAAAAGCAGAGGTCAAAATCAACAATTCAGTTTAACACACGATGGATGGTGTTTCAATCAGAAAGCATGCAGCCACCAAACAAAGTATAGAACTGAATAAACAACTCCGTCTGCACCATTGTTTGCTTTTGATAGGCGGCCTGACTCCCCAGCATGGCTTGCAATGACAAACCTGCAGAACGTTGCGCTTTTGATTTGTGAGTCTTTCCCATTGCTCAAAAAGCCTGAAGGCTGCTTGACTGAATTAGGAGCTGGAGTGTTATCTCCCCAAAGGAGGCCGAGCGCTGATTGCTGTCCTCATTGGTGGTGACGAGCACGTCTGCCTGGTGTAATAGCTGCCATAGAAACCACATCAGCCAAGTAATTGTTTAGGCAACCTCAGAAACATAAAAAATATGTTTCCCTGACTTCTTCCCGATTCTCTGGGGCTACATCTTTTATTAAATATTCAATTTGTGGCACTGCATTGCCACAGAATATTGACAAGCCTGGACCAGGCAGCAGGATGTTTTCTACTTTCTTATCTCCTATTTGTTCAAGATATAACTTTGACTGAGCTGGAATAGCAACATGTTTCAAAGTACCCACTGCAGCTAAATCTAGACTATTTGGTTGAAGTCTTCTACAAAATAATAATACGTGCTATGTGTTGTCATCACTGTATGTTCCCATACATCACCGAAATTAGCTCTATGCATTTAACCCATCACACCTGGGATACACCCAGGTGGAGCAGTAGGCAGCTTTGTAAGCGCCCAGGGAGCAATTGGGGATTAATAATAATAATAATAATAATGTATTTTCCTGTCATCTGCGTATGTTTCCCATACACAGACGAAATTCGTCTCTGCATTTAACCCAACCACCTACCAGGTGGTGCAGTGAGCAGCCATAGAAAGCGCCCGGGGAGCTGGAGAATTAGATGTGCACTCATATTAGGTGTCTTGCTCAGAGACACCACGACATGTGGGAATGGCTGAGGATTGAGCCTGGGACTTTCGGGTACCAGGTCAGTTGCCCTACCTCTACCCCATCTCAGCCCCTTGAAAATGAGTAGTATCTGGACACAAAAATCAGCAAAGAACATTTTTGTTGTTTTAAATGTAAACAGGAGTATGTTTCTCTGTTTAAGTCAGTTCGATACAGATCTAGTTCCAAGGAAGTACAATTCATGAATAACATTTGAACATGATGTTTAAGTCATGTGATTACATCGTTGGAGGTCTGATGGAGTTTGTCATGTCTATTTCACACAAGTCCCTTTCATAAGACACTTTCAGTGGGCATTATGGCTCAAGTGTGTGATGTAGCGATGCCTGATGCCTCCTACCCACCGCCCCCGGCGTCGCGCGGCCGAAGCGGCCGGATAACACCGGTTTACATTCAAAGTCTATGGAGGAGACGCGTGGAGTCACGGGGAACAAGGAAGCGGCGAGATTCAACTGATCGAAGCGGCGCGACGGCAGCCTGCACACGCACGCGCGCGTCGCCGTCGAGCCGCAGACGTCCCAAATGTTGATCTCTGGCGGCTCGACGCATCCGGCAAACAGTCGGGAGAGCCTCGCTATCTGATTACACAACCACAACGGGACTTTTTTCGGACTTTTTAAACTCACCGGATCCAGCCTCCAGGAATTGGACCCAAACTCCGGTAAG
>JBBPBX010072787.1:6703-17984 GCA_038048925.1 Garcialebias charrua | reverse complement strand
TGGGCTGGTCGCAACGGCGTGTGTCCCCACTTCAGCGAATCAGCGCTCGCTACGAGAGTGATTGACAGCTCACAGCTCTCGTTTTATCCAATCACAGCTCATAAACAACATGTAAAGACACGTAGCCTCTAACGCTAGCTTGACACCACTCAACACAACTTTATAGACTCTTTCACAACTCAAACGCTTCAAATTAACTTTCCAAAATTCTGGAACGTGGCAATCACATTTAAAACAGGCACAACTTAGCTACGCTCAGTAACCAGCACTTCACTGTAACACGACACGGACTCTCTCGGAGCCGCGTTCAAGGTCGGTTCCGTCCACTTTAAAGGAGCAGAACTCGGGTTTCACGAACTACTATCCGACACGTTCTAACAGTAATATGCTTCTTTTGACCTGTTCTAAAATGTAAAAATACCACACACAGCAATCTTGTAGATGTTAATAATAGCTTTTCAGGCAGTTTGACTCGGCGGTCAACAAAGCTTTGTACAGGAGTCTGTGCGTGAACTGGACCGAACGGAACCAGAACCCCTCACAGACCACAGGCTGACAGGACCTCACCTAAAAGCTTCCAACAGCGTGTTAAAGAGTTGAACAATAACAATCTCTCAGCTTCAAATGATAAAACATGCAGAATCTGCCTGTCTTGAACACCTCAGCCAAAAATTATCACCTTCAGAGTCCAAAATTGGATAATCATGCCAACATAACGTTTCAAGTTCATGATGGATCACAGATTTATGAATAAACGTTCAGAAAACTCGTACGGTGCCACCAGATATAGGATATATAGGAGGTCAATATTAATACTGACCTCTTTACCTTAAAGGTTCAGTCTGCAGTTTCTGTAGAACTGTAGCACTTAGAAAAAATTTCAACAGGCAAAGCATTCTGATCCCTCCCCCTCAGAGCCATATATAGCTCTGATCTCCCATGGTCTGCTGAAATTCAAATTCAAGCTCTGTTTTTATTGGCTGATTCAAATTCAAGCTCTGTTTTTATTGGCTGGTTACAAACTCTGTTTTTATTGGCTGGTTAATGGTGGGTCACTTTTTCTTTTTAGAAATGCCTATTTACCACCTGGAGAAGCAAGGGGACAATTTTTTTTTTTTTCACAGATTACCTCTAACATCAGTCTAGTGATAGACTGAAGAAATATGTTAAAAATATATTGTTAGAAAAGTTACATATAGCAGCTTTAATTAATTTACTTATTCAGATTGAATAGTAATTTCACGGATTCTTTTCTTTTTCCGTTTACCCAATATTTCTGTGATCTTTATGATGGATAAGTAAAACAGAAGCCATAGCGTGACAATGGAAACGTTGACTTTAGTTTGGTATGCCAGGAGACACTACCATTTATTTAAATTAAATCAACTAAAATTAACACCATTACACTTGATTGATAGATTTCACTTTCTTGCAATTTAATACGTCAGCACATTTAAATTGTAACAACAGACATAAATACAGGATGTCATTATACTTAGTCTGTGGCTCTTAGCTTAAATATAGTTACCAGCTTAGAATTGAGATGAAGAGATTTAAGAGGAATAGGGAGAGTTAAGAGAGGAAGTTATTTATCTTGAGTTTAACCAGAAATGACACTTTCCATCCGACTTCTGCTAAATCCCAGGTACGTTTGTAAAGCTCTTTACCTTTTGACGACAGCCCAGTAAGAGAAGACCTTGTAGCTTCTCAGATGCACGGGGTCCTTGCAGGGGCCAGTACATCTGAGCTGGTTATTCGTTTACCTTCCAACGTCTCCTGGTTTCGCGTTGGTCATCAGCAAATGCGTCAGCTCCTGGTTTCTGGCTCAAGATAACTTATTCCAGAAAGGAATAAACAAAGTTCTGAGCTTACGCTCGGTTCGAAGTGGACTCATAACAACAATTTATTAGTCTTTAACTGAATGACGTGTCCTTAGCGTGTGACTGACATTCAATCAGCTCTTTGGGAAACCTCATGTCTTTAAAGCCCGAGATACACTGAAGCGTCCTCCGTATATGCGCGTATACGCGCATATTTTGTGCGTATGTTTTTGCTGCTTTACTTCAGCTCACGTTCTCCTTGTTGTAATATGAGCAGCTGCACACGAAGGGGACTCAACTGAGCTCGCTGATTGGTCACTTGCTGACACGCCTACTGAAATGATTGACAGCGTTCAGTCAGCTGAAAGTGAAACCTTGAGAATGCAGCATGAGCAGCTCGCTCAGACTTCTGCGGTGTTCTGATACGGTGTTTCTACTATATATGTTATAAAAAGTTCTCTCAGAAATAAAAATAATAACAGGGAGCGCTTTTCCTGCAGCACACAGCCCACCAGGGATATTTAAAACATTGCCGCACCCAGGTAGGACCTGAATTCATTCATTTCAATCATCGAGTGAACGGAGGAAGAAGCGGTTACTTGACTTTAGGCAAAAAAACAAAAGAAAAGGCCCGATCAGCGATAAAGAAGGGGAATTTATTTCATTTGTGTAACATACAAAACAGTCCGGCGCCGGGAAGTTTATGGTCAGACACCGCGTATCGCGCACGCGTAGTAAAAAAAAAGCTTTGCGCGTACATGCCCTGAGGGGCTACGCGGGGCTACGCTTTTGCCTTGGCGTACGTACGCTGCGTATAGGCGTACCGTGAGGACGCTCGAGTGTATCTCGGCCTTAAGTCCCCAGCATAACTGAACATTCCAGCAAAAGCTTAGAACCTTAGTAGAAGATCTGAGATGAGAGAGACTTGTCTCTTCCCGATTGGTCCAAAAGAACCAGTCGAGCAGTTCACTTGTTGTTATCACGATTCAAGGTGAAATTCAGAGCAGAGAGAAATTGTTTAAGAAAAGTATCTGAGTGAGGAGACTTTCAGACGCTAGTGAGCGTTTTAGCTGAAACTCAACAAAAACAAGTTCTGAGCAAGTCAGTTTGACATCTTATCTGAACTTTGACACCATTTAATTTGCAGAAATGACACAGCATATACATATATGATCATAAGACATATTGTAAATTACAACACTGTTCATGAATAAACACAAGTGATGCTCTGATTATATTTGTATTAGAACAAAAGCAAAGATAGAAATAGTCTCTTTTTGAGTAAATCTGTCCTTTGATTTAAACTAATAAAATAAATTGTGTTAAATGTCAGATTACTGAAAGGTCAGTAAAGGTCATCTCTGGAACAGTTCAAAAATACACAGGTGTATCAGAGTGGACACGGTCATGCCCACTACAGAACCAAGCCCTCCTTGAAACTGTATTGAACCAAAATGTGATTTTAGCGTACCGTTACACCCCTATTTGTTACCGTCTCTTTTTGTCTAGTCTACAGAAATATGCTGAACATCTTAACCCCTTTCTGTCCATTTTGCTTTTGACAGGATGTAGGCTTCTTTGGCTTTGTTGATGTAAATATTGTCTAGTTAGGAGTGTAGGAGGATCAATTGTCATTTGTCATCTTCGTTTAGTAAATGAATGTCATGAATTTCTCTTACAATGTCAGCTTCTCTTTGTTTGCTGAGTTGACTTGAAATTTGACAAATTAAATTTAAATTTGAGAACTATATTTTAAGTGATCCCACTTCACTCTATAATTTGATAGTGATGAGCCTTTGTTTAAATCAACGATTGTTCTTTTTATGTCCTGACAAAAGTGGTCATGATTAAGGAGATTCAAACATAATTTCTCAAATCCTTTGGGGTGCCTTTGTGCATTTGTAGGAGTTAAAGTGAGTTTATTAATACAGTGATCAGTAAGTGGTGCAGCAGAGTTAGTAGAGTTAACTTCTAGGCCATGTGTAATATCTAATACAAGCCAAAAGTTTAGTCTAGATTTAATTGATCCATCTGGTTTTAAACCAGTTAAACATTTGTGCCTCTGGATGTAAAGTGTGCCATGTATCATTCAACTTGAACTCATTACAAAATTCAAACAAGATGGAGTTTTAATGATGATTTTGCATCTTTGATAGACATCTATCAAGCCATTTGGCCATTACCATATAATGGTCTCCTCCAAAAATATTTTCACAGTTTACATATATTTTAGACAGGCCTTTTAAAACATTGCTCAATTCTGGGAAGTTTATTTATTTATTTTGTGACCGTTGAAACTACCGTATTTTCCGGCCTATAAGTCACACCGCCCTATAAGTCGTATTGTCCAATTATGTCCAATAATTTGGAAAAATCCATAAATATGTTGCTCCGCCCTAATCTGACGTTACCGCCAACATAACACGTCACCGCTCGCTAACGTTACGCGTCACTGCTGACAACCCGGAAATGTGGGCCGGTGTTTTGCCCAAAATGGATTGGTTGCAAATGGCGGCTACAGGAGCGTGCACAGAAGGACTTTAACACGATTAACACTTAAAAACAATTTTTTTTTCCTGAAAATTCTAGTAAAGATGTGTCTTAGCTGAATTTTTCCTTAATAAATGAACGTAATTATGAAATCAGCTGGATTTAAAAGTTAGATTTGCTATGTTCAAGACGTGCACCCGCACGGGTGGGAACGGTGCATTTCTTTGAAATTTAGCAAGATAAACCCATAAAAAAATATATTTGTTAGCTGACATTATAGCAAAAGTGTTTCTGAGCTGAACTTTTCCTTTTTAAATGAATGAAATGGTCAAATCAGCTGAATTTAAATAGTTTTGCTACGCCGGCTCAACAAAACGAGCACGCGCAGCAACAGACATGCAGTGCTGCGAACAGACCTGCATCTCTTTAAAATTTAGCAAAATAAACCCCTAAAAATATATATATTTGTTAGCTGACATTATAGCAAAAGTGTTTCTGAGCTGAACTTTTCCTTTTTAAATGAATGAAATGGTCAAATCAGCTGAATTTAAATCGTTTCGCTACGGCGGCTCAACAAACGAGCATGCGCAGCAACAGACACTGCTGCGAACAGACCTGCATCTCTTTCAAATTTAGCTAGATAAACCCCTACAAACATTTATTTGTTAGCTGACATAGTGAAAGTGTGTCTCAGTTTAACTTTTCTTAATAAATGCACTTTGACGGTTAAAACATGGTAAAATGACGCAAACGAAATAAAACGGCTTTAAAATTACTACACGCCCACCCGCCCATAATGATGACAGAAACAACTATTTATTTTACAGTTTTTATTCAAACCCCTTGAACTCTTCGTCTTCTGTGTCGCTGGCGAAGAGTTCTGCCAGCAAGTGAGGAAGGTTATTCAAAGCTCCTGCTTCCTCCTCGTCTTCCTCCTCGCTGTCGGAGTCATCCTCAGCTCCAGCTGCTCCAGCTGCTCCAGCTAACGGTGCGATCCCAGCCTTTCTGAACCCTAACTGGATCTTTTTTTTTTTTTGTCACAGAGGTCCACCACGCTTTGTCGATCCATTGGAGGACCTGCTGAAAGGTGGTGTGGCACATACGTCCTGTGGCTGTAAAACTGTGGTCACCGTCCACTCCTCCCAGAGACGGCGCAGAGCTGATTTAAAGCTGCGGTTCACGGAGATGTCCAACGGCTGTAGCACTTTCGTTAATCCTCCTGAGATGATGGCAGGAATGGTTTTGCACGCTTGAATTTTCTCCTTGAACTACGGCGTGATGTGGGCGCGCATGCTGTCCATGACCAGCAGGGCTCTCTTGGTTTTAAAAAACCCGTCTGGCCGCTTGGTGAAACATTTAGCGAGCCACACCGTCGTCATCTCTCCATCCATCCACCCCGTTTCATTCACCGCCACAACCACGCGCGGGGGAAACTCCTCTTTAGGCATGGTCTTGCACTTGAAAATGACCATGGGCAGGAGATTCATTCCATCCGCGCAGCAGGCCAGAACCACGGGGAAGTGTGACTTCTCATGTCCAATGGTGAGGATGTTGATGCTCTTCTCTCCTTTATGGGACACACTCCGTCCCATGGGGATGTCGAAAGTGAGTGTGGTCTGGCGAGACGCGTTGCTCCTGTACCTGACGGTCCACAAATGCCCGGAAACACGCCACCTTCTCCTCAAAGTCCGTCGGCAGCTTTTGGCACATTGTGGTGCACTCTCTAATGGAGAGTTGGTGGCGGCGCATGAATTGGAGGTACCACGATGGCCCCCCAACAAACTCTGCTATGTCCGTCTCCTTAGCGACGGACATCGCGTGCAGCCGTAGCTGTACAGTGGACTGCCCGACGCACGCTCCTCGAACACCCACGTCTTCACTCTTTCCTCCAGCTCTGGCCACCGGGCCTTGCACCCGCGGTTCGCCCTCTTTGACCGCTTCATGGCGGTGAGCGAGCCCTCCGCCTTCCTCCAGTCACAGACGAGCTTCTCACTTACGCCGAAATGACGGTGGGCTGCACGGTTCCCGTGTTCTACAGCATATATAATTACCTGCAGCTTAAAATCTGCAGAATACGACCTTTATTGGGCGGCATTTTCTCTCTTTGTTCTCTCTCTCGCTGTTGTTCGCTATTGATGTTGTCTTCTCTGTTCTCCTACTCACACTCACATATTTGGCGCAGGGTGATGGGATTTTGGCGGCTCTGAATACACAAATAATAGGAAACGCCTACAGGTACGCCGGTACCGTCAACAGCCTATAGGGCCCTTTAGTGCCAATAGCGGCCAAAACTGATACTGCCTGCACCCCTAGCGGCCGAAAGTAGTACTACCTGCGCCCCTAGCAGCCAAAAGTGGTACTGCTTGCGGCCGAAAGTGGTACTGCCTGCGTCCCTAGCGGCCAAAAGTGGTACTGCACCATTTTCTGCCAAAATTAAAATCGGTCATATCTCAGCCAAAAATTGGTCTAAAAATATGGGAAAAAATCCATAAGTATGTCGCTTCGCCCTATAAGTTGGAGGGCATTCAAATTAGGCAAAAAGGTGTGACTTATACACGGGAAAATACAGTATTTATTAATGTATTGTAAAACAAACCTCTAAATATGCATCATTCACCACCAAAAGTTTACACTATAATTTGTTATAAATAAGCAAAATCAGTTGTTTTTATTGATAACAATTACAAGTTGTTAGTTTACTTTCAGACATTGATGAGTACAATTGAGGCAGTTTGCCTCACAATGGCTATGGATGGATATAAATTCAAACTTAGTTCATGTGAACACTACATGCTCTCGTCAATATTTAATTTATTTTTGTGCATTACTGATAAAACAGCTTGACTAATCTCAGGAAAAATCATGTAATATTGGATCATTTTCCTCGATAAATGACCAAGTATAATATTTTGTCTCATTTGTTTAACTGGGTTCTCTTTCTCTACTTTTAGGACTTGTGTGAAAATCTGATGATGTTTTAGGTCATTTTTATGCAGAAATTTATAATATTTTAAAGTACCCTGATGCATGCTCAATAATCCAGGTAGAAATTTAAAAAAAAAGCTAAGTCTGGTCCTCTGGACATTCAAAAAATAAAACAAAACAGAGCAAAAAAAGTTTTAAAGGCTTCTTCACAAACTTTCAAGCATCTCTGTATGTGTGAATTTAAAGTTATACTGTAATTGTGTATTGATGTTGACGTTTTCTGTGGTCCCTGCAGATGTTCAGCAGATGGTTCTGATTAAAGAAGCTCCTGAAGTACAGATGCTTGGTGTGGATCAACAGGATCCAGAGACCCTCAACATAAAGGAGGAAGAGGAGGAACTGTGGACCAGTCAAGAGGGAGAGCAGTTTTGTGTGAAAACAGAGACTGATGACCCCGGGTTTGCATTCACTGCTGTTCCTTTGAAGAGTGAGGAAGATGAAGAGAAACGTCTATTTTTACAGCTTCATCAGCACCAAGTAAAAGAGGAAGATCTTCCAACCAGCAGTTCAGCTGACCAGATGAAAGCATCAACTGGTGGAGAGGACTGTGGAGGAGCAGAGACTACCAGGAACCCAGATCTAAATACTTATGGAGATGATTGCAGCTCTTCAGAGACTGAAGTCAGTGAGGATGATGAAGGTGATGATGTGAATGACTCTGACTCTCAGCTAAAAGACTTATCAGACTCTGGGTCAGAACCTGAAGATGGTGACAAAGACTGGAAGAAGAGCAGAGCTCCTGAGTCAGGCGTAAACACTGTCAACAAATCTTGCAGCTTCACTGAGCATGGGAAACAATTTCACAAGACGAGTCAGTCAGTGACGTCTTCAAGTTGCTTGGTTGTCAACGAATGTGTTGAAGTGAAGAAAACTGGAGGCTCAGTCGAGAAAAGACGGTCAAGACTGAACTCATTTAGTTGTAAAGACTGTGGAAAAAGATTTAACAGAAAGGATCATCTAAACACACAAATGATAGTTGACACAGGACAGAAAGCATTTGTTTGTGATCTTTGTGGACGAAGGTTTGGACAGAAGTCACATTTAAACAAACACATGATAGTTCACACAGGACAGAAAGCATTTGTTTGTGATCTTTGTGGACAAAGGTTTGGACAGAAGTCAAATTTAAACAAACACATGATAGTTCACACAGGACAGAAAGCATTTGTTTGTGATCTTTGTGGACAAAGGTTTGGACAGAAGTCAACTTTAAACACACACATGATAGTTCACACAGGACAGAAAGCATTTGTTTGTGATCTTTGTGGACAAAGGTTTGGACGGAAGTCAATTTAAACACACACATGATAGTTCACACAGGACAGAAAGCATTTGTTTGTGATCTTTGTGGACAAAGGTTTGGACAGAAGTCAATTTAAACAAACACATGATAGTTCACACAGGACAGAAAGCATTTGTTTGTGATCTTTGTGGACAAAGGTTTGGACAGAAGTCAATTTAAACACACACATGATAGTTCACACAGGACAGAAAGCATTTGTTTGTGATCTTTGTGGACAAAGGTTTGGACAGAAGTCAATTTAAACACACACATGATAGTTCACACAGGACAGAAAGCATTTGCTTGTGATCTTTGTGGACAAAGGTTTGGACGGAAGTCAACTTTAAACACACACATGATAGTTCACACAGGACAGAAAGCATTTGTTTGTGATCTTTGTGGACAAAGGTTTGGACGGAAGTCAACTTTAAACACACACATGATAGTTCACACAGGACAGAAAGCATTTGTTTGTGATCTTTGTGGACAAAGGTTTGGACAGAAGTCACATTTAAACACACACATGATAGTTCACACAGGACAGAAAGCATTTGTTTGTGATCTTTGTGGACAAAGGTTTGGACGGAAGTCAATTTAAACACACACATGATAGTTCACACAGGACAGAAAGCATTTGCTTGTGATCTTTGTGGACAAAGGTTTGGACAGAAGTCAAATTTAAACACACACATGATAGTTCACACAGGACAGAAAGCATTTGTTTGTGATCTTTGTGGACAAAGGTTTGGATATAAGTCAATTTAAACACACACATGATAGTTCACACAGGACAGAAAGCATTTGTTTGTGATCTTTGTGGACAAAGGTTTGGACGGAAGTCACATTTAAACACACATGATAGTTCACACAGGACAGAAAGCATTTGTTTGTGATCTTTGTGGACAAAGGTTTGGATATAAGTCAAATTTAAACAAACATGATTGTTCACACAGGACAGAAAGCATTTGTTTGTGATCTTTGTGGACAAAGGTTTGGATATGTCACATTTAAACACACACATGATAGTTCACACAGGACAGAAAGCATTTGTTTGTGATCTTTGTGGACAAAGGTTTGGATATAAGTCAAATTTAAACACACACATGATAGTTCACACAGGACAGAAAGCATTTGTTTGTGATCTTTGTGGACAAAGGTTTGGATATAAGTCACATTTAAACACACACATGATAGTTCACACAGGACAGAAAGCATTTGTTTGTGATCTTTGTGGACAAAGGTTTGGATATAAGTCACATTTAAACACACACATGATAGTTCACACAGGACAGAAAGCATTTGTTTGTGATCTTTGTGGACAAAGGTTTGGATATAAGTCACATTTAAACACACACATGATAGTTCACACAGGACAGAAAGCATTTGTTTGTGATCTTTGTGGACAAAGATTTGGATATAAGTCACATTTAAACAGCACACATGATTGTTCACACAGGACAGAAAGCATTTTTTTTTTTTTTTTTTTTTTTCTAATCAATTACTGATCATTTATTTTTACTTCCCAGTTTCCTGTTTTCACAATTAAAAGCAGAAACATTAAATAAAAAAAATTTGCTCAGATCCATTAGTACCAGGACCAGGCCGAACATGCTGAGGTGGATCAGCACTTAAACACATTAACAGGAAGTAAACAACAACATCCAGTTAGACATTTCGACCAATGACAGGTGAACATTTGGACAGCGAGACGAGTCGACGTCCTCAGGTTTTTGTTTCATCAGGTGACAGCAGTCGTGCTGTGTGTGACCCAATGCATCATGGGAGCTCTTGTCTATAGGCGGGGACATCCGGCACGGCCCGGCAGAGTCTGCTTTAAGGCTGCGCCTTCACGAACGCCAGAAGCTGAACATCCCATTGAGCCAGGTCACCTGAATGTAGCACAACTGTCTAGCAGCTCTAAGTAGAAGTGAAGGTCCTGGGATCTACCTAGGTCATCTTCAGGTGCGTGTTGAGGATCTGGAACATTTCCTGGATGTTTGGGACGTAACCGGACTGCAGCTTCGACCAAACAGGAACATCATTCAGAGTGACCTCGAAGGCTCCCGTGGACAGGAAGTGTGTCTCCATCATGTTACAGACGAAGAACGCCATCAGACACGAGAAGATCTTGTTGTTCTGAGTCCAGGTCCAGAACGCGGGGGTGTCGTAGCCAAGGAGGGGGAAGGGGTTCTGACCGCTGATGATGAGGAGGATGGAGAGCAGCTTCAGGTAGGAGATCAGGTTACCGAAGTACCTGTTGAAGGGAGTTGGGGGGTAGTTTTCTCCCTGGATACGGATGTCTGGATACACCTGGCTGATGGCGTGGGAATATTCCTGGAAGACCTTACTGTACCCTCAGGAGGTACAGTATCGGAACCAGAGAACCGGCCCGGTGTACAGCGCGGCCTTGGGTGGTTTCCCGGGCTCTGCGCTCGGTTCTGGGTTCAGTTCGGTGTCCGGGGACGAACCGGGCCGCAGGTTCGACCTGCCGATGTATACGTCCCGCAGTGTGAGAGCCATGAAGAACAGCAGAACCGCAAGCAGGCCGGTTGGACCGAAATCTGCCATGTTTGCAGCTGTCGTCTTTTTTTTCTTCTTCTTCTTCTTCTTCTTCTTCTTCTTCTTCTTCTTCTTCTTCTTCTTCTTCTTCTTCTTCTTCTTCTTCTTCTTCCTCTTCCTCTTCCTCTTCCTCTTCCTCTTCCTC
>JBBPBX010072786.1:0-17984 GCA_038048925.1 Garcialebias charrua | reverse complement strand
GTTTTTTTGGACAAAAACTTAAAACTTGATTAGTTAGATTGTAAACAGTCTGTTGCTGCTTATTGTTCTGGTTCTGACTGTTGTTGTATTTATTAAGATTTTTATTATTGTTAGTACTGTATAGTTTATTTATTGTAAAGAGTGCCTTTTAATTAAAACATCATGGGTCGCTTTTATTCTTTTTTATACAAATATATTGTGTACTTGGTAAATTTTCAAAACAAATGTTTTATAAGTCTTTCTTTTTTTCTGGTACCGAAAATTAACCGAACGGAGCCTTCCTTGTAATTGAACCGAACCAAAATGTGTTGATTATGGCGTACAGTTACACCCCTAGTGAATTGGTTCACATTGACCAGTAGGGGGCAGTAATGGTCAGAAATCCACCAGGACTGGGATGAAGACAACTCTTCTGTTCAGGACTGTAATATTTGCAGCGAGCTGAGACCCAGGAGGACTTCATGTGGTTCCTGTCAGACTCTGAGCTCTGTGTGGACACACTTCAGAGAGCAGGGATGAATTTATGTTGTGTTCTTCAAAAGGAACAAAACAAATCAAGTTCAAACGCAACTAAACTTTGATCCACAAAGAGACAGCAGAGACTTTTTCACTCCAACTTTTACATCATCTCAACTTTTACTCTTTTCATCCACATTATTTAAAGTTTGATGTTTATCATTAAACTGAGCTGATGTTTGTAGACCAAATCCACATGTGTTCACATGAACTAAATGAGAGGAACACATTTCTAAGTTGACCTTTCACCCTGTAAACTTGTTCAGTGATTTCCATGAAAGTGTTTAATGTGATGAAGATTAAAAAGTGTCTCTAACTTGATCCAAACAGAATTCCTCCATGGCTCTAATAACTACTACAGTACTAATAATTCAAAGTGCTGATCTCCACTGACATGATGGTAATGAACACATCTGAACTCACCGAAACTTTCTGCAGTTCCTCACAGCTGGAATCAGTCTCAGTCGTCCCGCCTTCGATGTGTTGTACTTCTCCAGGTCCAACTCATCCAGAACCTCCTCTGACATCTGCAACATGTAGGCCAGAGCTGAACACTGGATCAACGAGAGTTCCTCTGATCTGTTCTTTGACTTCAGGAACTCTTGGATCTCCTGATAAACTGAGAGGTCCTTCATCTCCATCAAACACTGGAAGATGTTGATGCTTCCGTCTGGAGACTCTTCATAACTGTTCATCTTCTTCAGGTTGTTGATGATCCTCTGGATGGTTTCTGGACTGGTCTCTGTCTGACCCAGCAGGCCTCCTAAGAGTCTCTGGTTGGACTCCACAGAGAGGCCATGAAGGAAGCGAACAAACAGGTCCAGGTGGCCATTTTTACTGAGGAGGGATTTCTTCATGACTCTGTTCAGGAAGTCCTCCAGATATGAGTAAATGTTCTTCTCTTCCAGAAACCTGTTCATCACCTTTATGTCACTGGTAGTGAACCAGTGGAACATGTAGACTGCAGCCAGAAACTCCTGAACGCTCAGATGAACAAAGCAGTAGACTGGTTTCTGGAAGATCACACACTCTCTTCTGAAGATCTCTGTACAAACTCCTGAGTACACCGAGGCCTCTGTGACATCCAGACCACACTGCTCCAGGTCTTCTTGGTAGAACATGATGTTTCCTTCCTCCAGATGTTCAAACGCCAGCCTCCCCAGCTTCAGAAGAACTTCCCTGTCAGCCTCTGTCAGCTCCTGTGGACTGGTCTCAGGTCCTTCATGGTACTTGTTCTTCTTCCTGGTTGTCTGAACCAGCAGGAAGTGTGAGTACATGTCAGTCATGGTCTTGGGCAGCTCTCCTCTCTGCTCTGTAGTCAACATGTGGTCCAGAACTGTAGCAGTGATCCAGCAGAAGACTGGGATTCCACACATGATGTGGAGGCTCCTGGAGGTCTTCATGTGGGAGATGATTCTGCTGGACAGCTCTTCATCACTGAACCTCCTCCTGAAGTACTCCTCCTTCTGGGCGTCCGTGAAGCCTCGTACTTCTGTTAGCCTGTCCACACATGAAGGAGGGATCTGATTGGCTGCTGCAGGTCTGGAAGTGATCCAGACCAGAGCCGAGGGCAGCAGGTTCCCCTTGATGAGGTTTGTCAGCAGCACGTTGAGCGAGGACTTCTGGGTGACGTCAGAAAGCAGCTGACTGTTGGTGAAATCCAGGTGGAGTCTGCTTTCATCCAGGCCGTCAAAGATGAAGAGAAGTTTCCAGACAGCCAGCTTCTCTGCTGGGACCTTCTGTAATGTTGGATGGAAAACATGGAGCAGCGTGAGAAGACTGTGCTGCTCATCTCTGATCAAGTTCAGCTCCCTGAACGAAAGCACAACCACCACGCTCACATCTTGGTTCTCCAAGCCCTCGGCCCAGTCCAGAGTGAACTTCAGCACCGAGAAGGTTTTTCCAACGCCAGCGACGCCGTTGGTCAGAACCACTCTGATGGATCCATGTTGCTCAGGTAAGGCTTTAAAGATGTCCTGGCACCTGATTGGAGTCTCCTGGAGGCTCTTGGTCCTGGAAGCTGTCTCCAGCTGCCTCACCTCATGTTGGGTATTAACCTCTTCACTCTGTCCCTCTGTGATGTAGAGCTCAGTGTAGATCCTGTTGAGGAGGCTTCTACTTCCTGTTTCATCACTTCCTTCAGTCACACGTTCACATCTCCTCCTCAGACTGATCTGATGTTCCTCTAAGACCTCCTGCAGACCAACATCTGGTGAAAAATGTGACACAGAGCAGATGTGAATGCTGCAGCAGAAACTCCAACGTTCTGATTGGTGCTTCAATCTGAAGGATCTTTCTAATCATCTTAGATCTTCATTCTGTCCCACACAACAATGTGTCTGTATGAAGACAACAGGTGGACACAAATGTCTTACCTTGGACACAGCTGCTCTGACTGGCTGTCTGCAGTCCACTTCTGGGTCTTTGTCCACACTGGGGACAGGAGGAGGGTCCTGATGAAGCAGACTGGTCCCAGTATGAGGTGATGCAGCGTCTGCAGAACCAGTGTCCACAGCTGGTAGAGACTGGATCCTTCAGGACGTCCTGACACAAAGAACAGCAGGACAGCTGCTCCTCCTCACAAACACCACTCCTCTTCCTCCCTCTGTGAAGACATTTAGTGATGAAGAAGTGGAACAACAGGAAGTGTTGATCAGATCAGTTTCAGTTTATTCACACACAAAAAGAATCATAAAACATAACTACAAGATAACAGTGTGTGAATCAAGTCTCCAAAAATCTATTTAAAGCTTATAGACAGAGCCTAGGTACATATTACATACAATTTATAACATAACAGCACAATAAAACATCAGTCCTCATACAAATTCCATATAAAAAAACAGATTATGTTTCCTCTGATCAATCAGTTCCAGGTCCTACAAGTGATCTCAAGTATATAAGAGTCAGAGACTCTTATATACTTGAGATCACTTGTAGGACCTTGTAGGACCAATCAGTTCCAGGTCCTACAAGTGATCTCAAGTATATAAACAGAGCAGTTTGGTTTTGAACTGTTTTTTTAAAGGTGGAGATTAATTTAAACTTTTTTAAACTCTCGTCAAGCTCATTTCAAATCTGTGGGCCTCTCCCAGAAAAGGTTTGACTAGTTATTTTAAGTCTTCTAAATTTAGTGTAGATAATATGTTTTTTCCTAGTTTTTTTTTTCATTCAACCTTTATTTAGTCAGGTAAATCTCATTGAGCCTCGTGGACTCATTTACAAAAGCGACCTGCTACAAACTTAAGGCTCCGGCAAAGCTCAGCGTACTGCCTGTACGCCACTCTACGCGCGTATTCTGTGCGCACGCGTTCGCTGGCACAGCTCTGCTTTCGTTCTCGCATTAAATGCTCGCGTTTTCGCTCCAAATTCTTGTTGTAATTTGAGCAGCTGCGCGCAGAGCGTGTGCCTAGGGACAAACTGAGGTCGCTGATTGGTCATTTGCTGACACGCCTACTCAATTGATTGACAGGTCGAGTGTGAGATGCATGAGCTGGCTGGCTGGAGCCGCTGCGGTGTTTCTAAACTTTATATGTTAATACAAAGTTCTAAAAAATAAACATAAAAACAGGGAGCAATGGTCCTGCAGCCCACAGCCCATCAGGAAATATTTAGAATGTCGCGCAGCCAGGTAGGACATGGTTATTATTCGCTCGATCGTGACAAATTCATTCATTTCAGTCATGGAGTCGGAGGAGGAAGCGATTACTTGACTTTTGGCAAAAAAACAAAAGAAAAGTTCAGATCAGCGATAAAAAAGGGGAATTTAATTCATTTGTGTAACATACAAAACAGTCCGGCGCCGGGGAAGTTTATTGTGAGACAACGCGCATCGCGTACGCGGTCGTAAAATTTGAGCTTTGCGCGTTCGTGCCCTGCGGGGCTACGCTTGTGCCTCTGCGTACGTACGTCGTACAGAGGCGTACTGCTTGTACGCGGAGCTCTGCCGGGGGCTTAAGGAATGATGAACAGCAATGGTAGAATTTACTTAAATAATAGACAATAGAAAAAACATGAGAAATACAGATTGTTTTTTAAACAAAATATCAAAAACTAGCAAAACATTATAAGGTAGATGTATAAAATCAAAGACAGAAACATATCTGCATTTGTTTTTGCCAGGATTCCAACAGATTCTTAAAACCATTTAGAGAGGTCAAGACCGAGATCTTCAGATCTTTTTGTAAGATATTCCAGGAAGCAGGAGCGGAATAGGAGAAGGCCCTTTTTCCAAGATCAGTCCTCACTGACGGAACACTGCAGGTAATCATGTCCTGAGAGCGCACGCTGCAGCTGCATTCACGCAAAGACATGTAGGAGGAGATGTATGAAGGCAGCAGACCAAGAAGTGATTTAAAGATGAAAATGTACCAGTGGAAGAGTCTGCGTGAAGTTAATGATGTCCAGTTAACCAGTGAATACAGGGTGCAGTGGTGGGTATGATAATCACAGCCAGTTATGAATCTTAGTGCACCATGATAGACAACATCCAACATCTGCAGGGTGCTTGTAGGAGCATTCATGTAGATAATGTCACCGTAATCAATGGAGGGAAGGAAAGTCACAGATACAAGGCGTTTCCTAGCATTCAATGTTAGACATGATCTATTTCTGAAAAAGAAACCCAGTTTAACTTTCAGTTTCTTTACTAGGTTTTCCACGTGGAGTTTAAAAGAGAGATGTGAATCGACCAGGATACCCAAATATTTATAGGAATCAACAAACTCAATTGGGACACCGTTTGAGGATAAAATCAGAGGAAGATCTGCTGGGACCGACTTCCTACTTGAAAAAAACATCCCTTTTGTTTTATCAGCATTTAGGACAAGTTTGAGACGGAACAAATCTGACTGGATGATATCAAAAGCGGATTGCAGAAACTGGGAAGCCTTAGCTCAGGTGTGCCCAACCAGTTGCTCGCGGGCGACCGGTCGCCCGCCAACTGGTTCCCAGTCGCTCGCGAAGCGCAACCTTGCAACAGCTGACAAGCCGGCTGTCAGCTGTTAACGAGGTGAAATGTCCGCTGCTAAGCTTCATTCTAACTCCGGCAGAAGTGGTGGAGGTGACATGTCCGCTGCTAAGCTTCATTCTAACTCTGGCAGAAGTGGTAGAGGTGGGGGGTGGGAGGAATGACGATATTCCAATGCGCAGCAACGCTTTCCTCAGCCCTTCCCCTCTTGTATGCTCAGACATAGTCTCACGAGTTTTGGGTGCAGTGACTCACGAGACTTTAGGACAGCAGTGGAGCATAGTAAACATGCATGCAAAACTAGCGAACAAGCAAACGAAAACTTATTATTTTCACACAGAATGGGAAGAGGATTATTTTTTTGTTTATTCTAATACGAAGTCTATTTGCCTCATCTGTAATTCGAGCTTTGCCTTACCCAAAAAGTGTAACTTGGAGCGGCATTTCAAGACGATGTACAAACGATTTGAGACATATTTCCCCCCTAAAAGTTATTTACGGACTCAGAAAGTTCAGGAGCTTAAACACAAGCTTGCAACGCAGCAATCAATTGATCTTCACTCGGCCTAGCACAAAAGGTAAAACTGCTACGAACGTCTCCTACCTTGTTAGCTGCATCCTGGCTCAACATAAGAAGTCTTTCAGTGATGGAGAAGTTATGAAAGAAGCGTTTATTATTCTGCATTATTCACATGGATAATTTCAAAGTCAAAGTCAACTTTATTGTCAGAACTGCAATATGGACAGGACATACACAGGATTGAAATTGCGTTTCTCTCAGTCCCTCGGTGCAACAGTAACCATTTAAACACTAAAACACTGAAACATCCCTTAGCAAAAAGTAGTACCGTATTTTCCGGTGTATAGGTCGCACCTTTTTATGGGTTTTTCAAGGCCTGCGACCTATACACCGGTGCGACCTATTTATGGATTTTTTTTCATATTTTTAGACCAATTTTTGGCTGAGTTATGGCCCTTTTTCCCTGTTGCATAAAATGGCGCAGTACCAGTTTCGGCCACCAGGGGGCAGTGCACGTGCAGTACCAGTTTCGGCCACCAGGGGGCAGTGCAAGTGCTGTACCCGCTAGGGGCATGAGTACCGGTACACCAACCCAAGAAGAAGAACGTTTCCAGCTCCTGTGCAAGTAGCGAGGACCTTCTCCTCCTGTGCCCGAAAAAACGCTCCTCTGCTCGGACTGATTCTGTCTGCCTCTGGGCTGGAGGTAGCTTCTGTTAGCTCTGTTTGTTTGCTGTTTGTTAGCAAGATAAGTCAAGAACCACTCAGCGGATTTTTCTGAAACTTACAGAATGGAATCACAGTGTGGACGTTTACAAGTGAGTACCTTTATTAGATGTTTGAGATAAAAAAATAAAAAAACGATCTTTTTGTAGCATGTAGCTTCGAGTGTTAGCTTCTGTATTTGTTATAAATAACATCGAATCCACTCGGTGTATATTTATTTCTGCTTACAGAGTAATTATAACACTCCAATGTACTTAACTATGTCCTGGATGAATCATTTGAGATGAGATTCGATTTTTATTCGTGTCAGAGGCGGACTGGTCTCGTGTCAGAGGCGGACTGGTCTCGTGTTGGCCTTCGTTTTATGTCTGTGTACTTCTGTTAACGTCATAAATAGCTTCAAAACCACTCGGTGTATATTTATTCTGCATACAGAGTGCAATTATAGGAGCTTTAATGTACGTTACTATGGTCTCGAGAAAACATTTGACATAAAATTCGATTTTTTATTCATTTTCTGAGAGACGGACTCCTCTCGTTTTTAGCTTTTTTAGCTTGTGGTTTTACTTCGGTTTGCTTAAATAGCTTCAAAACCACTCGGTGTATATTTATTCTGCATACAGAGTGCAATTATAGGAGCTTTAATGTACGTTACTATGGTCTCGAGAAAACATTTGACATAAAATTCAATTTTTTATTCATTTTCTGAGAGACGGACTCCTCTCGTTTTTAGCTTTTTTAGCTTGTGGTTTTACTTCGGTTTGCTTAAATAGCTTCAAAACCACTCGGTGTATATTTATTCTGCATACAGAGTGCAATTATAGGAGCTTTAATGTACGTTACTATGGTCTCGAGAAAACATTTGACATAAAATTCAATTTTTTATTCATTTTCTGAGAGACGGACTCCTCTCGTTTTTAGCTTTGTTAGCTTCTGGCAGACATTAGCAGCAGAGCTAAACACTCGGTCCATATTGCCGGGTTGACTCAGCGGTCACGCGGTGCGTCAGCGGTGGATGACGCGTTACGTCGGCGGTGACGTAGGTGCGACCTATACACCGGTGCGACCTATTTATGGATTTTTCCAATTTATTGATAAATATTGGACACTGCAACCTATACAACGGTGCGACCAATACAACGGAAAATACGGTATATTAAAGTATACTTCAAGTATACTTTTTAGGTACTTATCTGACTTGAAGTGTACTTTTTAAGTACTTATCTGATATATACTAAAAAGAAGTTTATTTAAGTGTGCTAAGAGTATACTTATTTTATACTTTAAAATAAGGCTGTGACTTGAAGTATATCTTTTAGGTACTTATCTGAGATATACTTAAAATAAGTTTATTTAAGTGTACTAAGAGTATACTCATTTTATACTTTAAAATAAGGCTGTGTACTTGAAGTTGGATTATACTCAAAAGTATAAAAGAAGTCTAAGAATAAGTACAATAAGACTTATACATTAATTCAAAAGTTTATACTTGTACTTTTGTTTTTGCTACTCTTTACTTTTTTATGCTGCAAAGTACTAATACATTATTTTAATCCAAGAGCAAATTAAGGTGACATTCACAAATTTATTGTTGCAGAATGTTTTTCACAAAACACATTTGCTTACATGATTATTTTATGTTGCTGGAGTTTGGACATCTAACCATGACCGCATTTGTAAGTCGATGTGAACGTCAGACTTGGAGGTCGTATAGACCGGTTCACAGTTAATCTTTTATGACTATAAATTTGCAGTTATACAATTTATTTATTAAGAATGTTGTTTTTTTAAATAACATTTTAATGCATTTCCTCAATCCTTTTTTATTTTTTACAAATTTAATTACCTTATTACAGTATTTATTGAAGAATATCATTATATCATCATCATCATCATCATCATCATTATTATCATTATTCAATTTTATTCTGCGTTGCTGCAGGCATGAGGTGAAACATTAATTTTCAGTAGGTCCTTCTGAAGTTTTTATTTTTTATTTTTTACTTTATTTAACTATTAACAATACAAAACAAAAAAGTACCAATTCTTACAATCATCAGTTACAAAAGGTGATTCATAACATAGTGTAAATAAAACAAATAACGAACAAAAAAAAAAACATGAGGAAATTGAAATCAACCAAGAAACTAAGAAATTTGCCAGCATTTTTTTTCATTTACATATTTTAAAGATTTTGCATAGGACTTTAACTCGTTCTTCCAGTGGTTCACATTAGGTTTACATTTGAAAAAAACGACATTTATGAACATAATGTTTAGCTAATAAAATCAGATTATTGATGGCATATTCATTATTTACATTCGTATTAATTAACCCAAAATTTATTTCTTTTAAATTGCAGGGTAGTTCAACAATTTTGGCTTGATTTTAAAATGTGGATATCCAATCCAAAGGGATTCAGCTACTGACTCCCACTTTAAAAGGTCCTTCTGAAGTTGTTTGCTTTCTGCCATAGAAACACAAGAAGTAATATAAGCGTTATGATTGGATCGGGGGAAGTAGCACGTGATCTCGTCCCAACCAATCAACGCTCTTGCTTCGCCGCGCTTCCTTGAATTCAAGTGTCTGTCTCTGGCAAAGGTCTCTGGTAGCAGGCAGCTATCTGTCGGACTTAGAGCTCAGCAAGCTGTACTAAACTTGCTTTTTATTAGACGTTGTCTGGTCTGGACGGCTGTACATTCAGAAGTTGAAGGTAATCGGTTCTTTTTTGTTATTTTATTTGTTAATGTTTTAGCTTTGTTCATTTGAATTAAAACCTGCTGTGTGGCTAAAGCTAAGCTAATGTTAAGCTAACGTGCTAAAACTGGTGTGTTACGGCAGATGATTCCAAGTAGATTTGAGGCAAGTAAAACACTGCAGGTTAGAATATTTTTATTCTAGCATTTAAATAAGCCATTTATGCTACGAGGTTGTTGTTGTTTTTTTGGTTTGCTTCAAGATGCTGGATGGATTTTTCAAGGCCCCGCATCTCCATTAACATGCATGAGCTAACCGCCAACAGAACAATGGCCAGGCCAAATACGAATTTACTTGAAATACGTTGTTGCATTAAATTGAAATTAATAAAGGAATTCATGTGCATAGTCGTGAAATGCATTTTGTTGTGTGCTTAGAGTCTCTAGGAGTGCAGAAATTTTTAATTTAATTTATCCTAGTGAGTGGATAACTTTATATTCTGTAATTTGTAAATAAAAAGTTTTAGCCAACAACTTTCAGTCAGGTCATCTGGACATTTTTTTTTTGTAAGTGGTACGTTTGAAACATTTAACTATATTTTAACTTGTAGTTGATGCAATAACTGGTGTGAGTTCTGCCACATGATTCTTCTTCTTTTTTTTTCAGTTGCTAAACTCAAATGAGTCAGATGATGAGGAGCAGCTGCCCAGAAACTTTCAGGCAGAAAACAAGAGGCTGAAGGAAGACCTTGTGAATGAGAGATGCCTTGAGAGGTAATTTCTAGCAAGTAATTTGATTGAAGCAAGGGATAAGACACTGATTTTTAAAACCAAATGTGGGAATGGAGAACACCTTGTTTGAATGTTATATTTATTCTTTAGACCAGATTCAGTCTCCTACTTCCGGTTCCTCCTTAAGACCCCAGTATAGCTCGGCGTTCGGCCGAACGACGCTCTACGCCGTATGTACACAGAGGCACAAGCGTAGCCCCGCAGGGCACGTACGCGCAAAGCTCAAATTTTACGTACGCGAGCACGTTGTCTCACAATAAACTGCCCGGCGCCGGACTGTTTTGTATGTGACACAAATGTATTAAATTCCTCTTCTTCATCCCTGATCTGGCCTTTTGTTTTGTTTTTTTGCCAAAAGTCAAGTGATCGCTTCCTCCTCCGCTGACTCCATGACTGAAATGATGAGAAATGAATGAATTTGTCATGAGCGAATTAAACTCTGGTCCTACATGGCTGCGCGAGGTTCTGCAGATTTCCTGGTGGGCTGCAGGACCAGCGCTCCCTGTTTTTATTTTATATTTTAGAACTTTTTTATTAACGTATAAACACAGAAACACCGCTGCGCTGAAGCTGCTGGCTCGTGCCATTTTTCCCCCACCCGACCTGTCAATCAATTCAGTAGGCGTGTCAGCAAATGACCAATCAACGACCTCAATTTGTCCCGTAGGTAAACGCTCCGCCCTGCTGCTGCTCAAATTATGTCAAGAATTTGGAGTGAAAACGTGAGCATTAACGCAAGAACGAACGCAAAGCTGTGCTGGTGAACGCGCGCGTAGAGCGCCGTTCGATCGAACGCCGAGCTATACTGGAGCCTTTATATCTCAGCTCTTCATTGCACAAATGACTAGTGACACACAATTCTTGTTCCTTTGCCCCTTGTTTGTTTTTTCTTTTACAGAGCTTCCAGCAGTTGAAAGATGTGGTCGATCGATCGCAGCGCTTGCTTCCATCCACTCAACACCAACTGTACAGGCACCTGTTGCTCCACCCATCTTTGTTCAAGTGTTGTCTGACCCTGATGACATGGTAATTATATAAATAAGCTCCATTTACCATTTAATTAACTGAATGCATGGATACTGTATGTTATTGATCCATTTGGGGAAAATTTACAATAATTTTTTTCTACATCTTTTGATTGCACACATAAATGATAGATAAGAAGTGATGGTATGCAATAAAGCTATAGAAAATAGGCTTAGGCATATTCATTGCAAAGATGAATATATATACTTTAAATTTCCAAATACTGTAAATAAATGTTTAATCATTATTTGGTTAACAAGATCAATGTGTTTTGCAGGTGCCTGTTGTGCCTGATGTTGAAGGCGAAAGGGGAAGTCTCTACGGACTACCAGCTCAGCCTTGCTGGTTGGAGATCTTGCAGCTCATCTACGGGAGAGAGTTATTGGCCAATTGAAGTTTGACTGGGAGGCAATCGGGGGCTCATAAAGATGTGGAGTCAAAGCCTTTGGACAACACAAAGCTTGATACTATACTTGGTGAGTGTATATAATGTAGGACAAAAACTCATTCTAAAATACATTCCTAATGTTTTTCTCATTTTATGAACAAATTACTGTAACGTTCCATGCTCCGTTCACAGTTTATGATGCAGAATCTGATACACTCACCTAAAAATGCCATTCACTGATACCATATGGATTGGATTTGGTTATGCGCTCTATAATAAAAAAAAGTTTACAATCAAAGTTAAATGCAGGTTATTATTCATAGTTGTTAAATCAAAAATATCTGAGCGCATAACTTGTTGGTTTCTTTTTAAAGGGAACCACGATTACTTTTAACATTAAACTTTAAAGGTGCAGTCTGCAGTTTCTGTAGGGCAGTCTGTAAGTTGTCTAAAAATATATTTTTAACATATTTCTTCACTCTGTCACTATCTCCTGACAGACTGATGTTAGACAAAGTAATCTTTGAAAAAACTATAGTCCCCTTGCTTCTCCAGGTGTTACTAAAAGCATTTCTAAAAAGCCACAGTGACCCGCCGTTAACCAGCCAATAAAAACAGAGCTTGAATTTGAATTTCAGCAGAGCAAGGGGGAGCAGAGCCATATATGGCTCTGAGGGGGAGGGATCAGAATGCTTTCACTGTTGAAAATTTTTCTAAGTGCTACGTTCTACAGAAACTGCAGACTGCACCTTTAATTGCTAAACTTTTATTTTAACTGTAAAATAATGACTAAAAATACTGTAGGGTGTGTGGTGCACCTGAAAATGTCACCACAATATTTGGTTTTCTTATGAATGTAAAGTATTTCCATGTGCAGGGGATCCTATTTTCAAATATATGTTATATTTTGTTTGCGGTTCGGCAATTTAATATGCCTGCATTTTTATAGTGTTTTTCTGAGGAGCGGTGATGACGAAGCGGAACCTTTGTTTTGGCGGGGTGCGTTGCTTCCAGGTTGGTTTTGGGGACGGACTTCACATGCTTTCTGGAGCTAAACGGCAAAACAATGGTCGTCATCTTTGACTCCTAATTTTATTATTCTTCAGATGGTGTGTCATCACTGTTGCAGCAGTCCTGACACTCGGGACCTGTAACAGATTGTGGGGGCTCGTCCGGGATCAGCACGCCACACATCCATGGGCTACTGCTGATCCAATGATACCGACCACCAGGACCTCTCGTGCTACACGTTCTCAGTGCCAGGAGTGACCCAGTGTGCAGAGGTGAGGCCGGTAACCAGTGAAAAGGGTGTACCCGCCTACAGAGTGCAGCACTGTGGACTCAAGTGGCCGAGATCAGCAAGATGTCTTCCGGTGAGAGAAAACAACTTCTTTGGAGCATCAAGAAGAAGTTACACCAGCTAACAGGTAGTGAAGCCCACCTCATCGCAACTTCTCTTGGAGACGTTGAAGGACTGGACTCTAGTAAGTTGATTCAAGATGATGAAGAAAGTTGTGTTGAATATTTGACTACCTACCTGTCATGTTCAACAATCCTGGGTCGGGAGGACCAGGGTTTGCCATTATTAAAAAGACTAGAATGTATCATAGATGGGACTATGGTGAATCGTGGACAAACTACAATGTCTTTTGAAGCTGAAGCAAGTACAAGTGAGCAGGCCATTCCCCGTGTTCAGCCACAAGGGGGCGATGGCGGCGCAGACCCACAGGGACTGAGTCCAACACCACCTCACACCAGCCAATCTCGCAACCAGCAGGTAACCTGGGCATCAGTTCCACCAGCTACAGGGGACCCACTTGTCCCGACCCTCCAACCCCATCAACCTCTGTGCCCACCCCAGTGGTCTGTCCCTCATTCAGAGAACGTTCCAAGTTACACTGGTGAGAGTATGATAGCCATGAAAGATTTACCACTGCTGTCCCGTAGAGAATTCAAAGTGCATGGTGGGATGATTAGTGACACGACATCAGAAATTGGGTACAACAGCATCTGTAAACAGATAGATGAGGGTCTCAGGGAGAATCACACTCCAAATGAGGTGATTAGAGGAGTGCTACGTCTTATTAAACCAGGTAACTTCAGAGATATGTTAACAATAAAAGACGATCTCACAGTTTCTGAGCTTAAAAGTTTCCTGCAGTCTCACTTAGGTGAGAAAAGCAGCACAGAACTCTTTCAAGATTTAATGTGTGCTAAGCAGTTTGAAAATGAGACGCCTCAGCAGTTTTTATATAGAATGATTGGACTGAAACAACAGATCCGGTTCTCACTCAGACAACCAGACTCAGTCGTTAAGTACGATATATCCACAATTCAGTGTGTCTTTCTCAACACTATTTGCCAGGGCATAGGGGAGAAGTACGACAGTGTTCGCAGAGACCTCAAGACCCTCCTGGGTGACCCCACTGTCAGTGATGAGGCACTGCTTCGCCAAGTAATAAAGACCACGGTGGAGGAAAGCGAGCGGAAGCGTCGACTTGGCCGTAGTTCTACCATCAAAGTGAGTCATGCACACACAACAAACAGTGAGTTGAAAGAGCAAACAAAGGACGACGTGAAAGTAAATCAGATTAATAATGACTTCACACTTCAAAGACTCAGCGCCCAGGTGGAAGCACTGACACAAGCTATGGAAAACCTGAAAGCAAGGACAGTTCATGTTCCAGCACCAGAGCAGAGGAGCTCAAGACCCCAACCAGAGAGAAGATCTCAAAGAGAAAGAAAGAGCTGTCAGAACTGTGCTTCTCAAGTCAACCCGAACTGTAACCACTGCTTTGTCTGCGGAGAAGAAGGGCATCGTGCTGTAGGGTGCCTGAAGAAAACTAAGCCGTCGGGAAACGGGAGACGATCAGAGCAGGGGGACCACCTCTGATCGGCAAACCTCAGCAGTCCCACCCAAAGAAAAGGTCCAAAACCACTACTGACAGAGAGATGTTAGGTGCATGCTCGCAAGGAACTGACAAAGAAACACCACGTGGTCTAGTAGCTCCCCTAGTAGGTCGCCAGTCCCTTCTGAAATGTATGATGGCAGGTTACCTGGTAACGGTGGTATTAGACACGGGGGCGGGGGTAAGTCTTATAGATCAGGCATGGCTAAATAGATACTTACCCGGACAACAGATTAGACCCTTAAGTGAACTGATGGATGATGAACTTAATGTGAAGGCAGTCACTGGAGACTCAGTACCTTATGATGGATGGGTGGAAGTTGTAGTCAACCTTGAGGGCAACGATGACCCAGGCCTATCGATACGTGTACCCTTCCTTGTGAGCCGCCTTAAGATCGAGAGACCCATAGTAGGCTTTAATGTAATCCACGAGTTCATTAAAGACAATGGGGGAAACTACAAACTTATTGAGCTTATTGGTAGAGCCATGGGGACTGACATTTCTACTGTAAGCACCCTAGTAAGTTTCATCCAGGCTAAAGAACATCCTATACATGAGCCAGCTACTGTAAAAGTAGGTTTCAAAGGGGGAATAGTCTATCCTAATCAGGTGGCTTACATTAAGTGTAGAGTCCCAGACAGTATTAGCTCAACAGAGTCACTTGTGTTGTTTGAACCAGTACTAGATAATGTCCACCTTGAACAGCTTAGTGTTGGAGCGGGACTTTTACAGATAGAAAAGACAGAGAGGCCGTATATTAAAGTACAGGTGTCAAATTATTCCAGCCGGAGTGTGACACTACCTAGTTCAACAGTTTTGGGTTCTATTGAACCTATTGCAAAAATAGTTGAGACTGACCAACCCAAGACCCCTTGTGAAATAGCACCAGTCTCCACCTGTATTGTTGGCTCTGTGAGCAAGTCTAGTCAAGACCAAGAGCCATCTAATACTGCCCACTGGCACCCTCCAGTGGATATTAGCCACCTAACACCAGAACAACAAAAGGAAGTAGAGCAAATGTTATTTGAGGAATCAAATGCTTTTGCCCGAGATGATGGAGACATTGGAAATATTCCGAGTTTGAACATGACCATTAACCTGACAGACGACATCCCAGTCCAACGCACATACACATCCATCCCCAAGCCATTATACAAAGAGGTGAAAGAATACATCCAGGACTTACTGGCCAAAGGCTGGATAGTCAAGTCGAAATCACCCTTTGCTGCGCCTGTAGTGTGTGTGAGGAAACGGGATGGCACGCTAAGACTTTGCATTGACTACAGACAGTTGAATCAGAAGACCGTGCCTGACCGCCACCCGCTTCCGCGCATCCGGGACCTCCTGGACACGCTGGGCGGCCACAGCTGGTTCAGCATTCTGGACCAAGGTAAAGCTTACCACCAGGGGTATATGGCTGAGGGTTCACGCCATATGACTGCCTTTGTCTCACCCTGGGGGCTATATGAGTGGGTAAGGATTCCTTTTGGTCTCAGTAATGCCCCCGCCGCTTTTCAACGCAGTATGGAAGAAATGCTAGACACCCTGCGTGATGATTGTTGCATTCCATATCTGGATGACATCCTTTGCTATTCAAAGGGGTTCACTGAACATGTTGAGGCGCTGCGCAAGGTCCTCAGAGCTCTTCAGCAACATGGGGTTAAGCTTCGCCCAACCAAATGTGAACTGTTCAAAGCAGAGGTCAGATATGTGGGTAGGCTGGTTTCAGAAAAGGGGGTCCGAATCGATCCCAAGGACTATGAAGCTGTCAAGTCACTCAGTCAGAAGACGCCAACGAACGTGGGTGAGTTAAGAAAACTGCTTGGGTTTTTAAGTTATTATCGGGCCTACATTCAAGATTTTTCCAGGATTGCTAAACCTTTGTACAGCCTCCTACAAGTCAAAGGGAGTCCTGAAAACACTCAGACCAAGCCCAAGAAAACCCGAAGTGCTCAGCTGCCCTCAAGGGCTCCTATCAGCTGGACAGGTGAGCACGACCACATCCTGAGGCAGCTCATTGACACTCTGTCCGACCCACCTGTGCTTGCCTACCCCGACTTCGAACTACCCTTTGTTCTACATACTGACGCATGTGAGAAAGGGCTCGGGGCTGTGTTGTATCAGAGGCAGGGGGGAAAATTAAAAATCATAGCGTATGGCTCAAGAACTCTGACCCCAGCTGAAAAAAACTATTGTTTACATTCCGGTAAGCTAGAGTTCCTGGCTCTTAAATGGGCCATTTGTGAGAAGTTCAGGGATTATTTATTTTATGCCCCAGAGTTCACAGTGTATACCGACAATAATCCCTTGACATATGTAATGAGCACTGCAAAGTTAAATGCGACAGGACATAGGTGGGTAGGAGAGCTTGCAGATTTCCGGTTTAACATCAAGTACCGACCTGGTAGAGTTAATGTGGACGCTGACACTTTGTCACGCCTTCCGCTGGACATTGACAGTTATGTTGGAGAATGTACAGAGGAGCTTAGCCGAGACATTGGGCCTCATGCACAAACCGTTCGTACGCACAGATATGTGCTTATCCTGTGCGTACGAGCGATTAAGGATCATTTGTGGCATCCAACAATGTTTTCGTATCCTAAGATTTTTTTCAGATACGAACAAAATGTACGTGTGGTCTGGACCTGTCGTATATTTTACGAGCAGTCGGTCCGCCGTTATCCAGATGGATTTCCATCACTAATCACTTATATTTCGTTATTTAGAAAATATTCTGAGTTTAAAAAGAATTAAATGCAACGACACAAATTTGTTAAATTAAAAGAAAGCGGCTTCAAACCCCCCCCCCGCGCCCCACTCGACCACCGTGCGCCCCTGACAACAGTGACATAATTTCTGGGAACCACGGTTTCTGTGGTCACCTGAGGACTATGAGTATCAGGGAAAGAGCTCCCCTGCGTACACGTTCCAGCGTCGCCTGAATAAGAGGGACGGGGGGGAACGTGTAATATAGCACCCCTGCTGGCCAGCTGCAGAGCGTCTGTTCCCAGCGGAGCGTATGTTTCTTTCATTGAGAAATACAGGCCTCAATGCGTGCTGGTTTTGCAGGCTAACAGATCTATGGATGCCCGCCCGTATCGTGACCAGATCTGGTCCACGACACGTGGATTCAGTCTCCACTCTGAAGCTAGCAGTGGCCCTCTTGAGAGGGCGTCTGCCCCATGGTTTAGCTCGCCCGGGATGTATGTCGCTCTCAGTGACAATATTTGGGGGTTGTACCACGTGAGCAGCTTGTGTGTCAGGCTAAGGAGGGGTCGGGATCTTGTACCCCTTTCTCTGTTGATAAAGGACACAGTTGTTCTGTTGTTCAATTTTATCAGGACATGTTGTTTTGTAATCAGTCCCTTTTTGTAAAAGTGCTTCACAGCCAGAAAAACAGCCTTCAATTCCAGGAAGTTGATGTGGAGTTTCGCTTCCTGCTGT
>JBBPBX010072785.1:0-14849 GCA_038048925.1 Garcialebias charrua | reverse complement strand
ATATATATAATATAGGTGTGTGTGTGTGTGTGTGTGTGTGTGTGTGTGTGTGTGTGTGTGTGTGTGTGTGTGTGTTCATAAATGAACCCTAATGTTTGTATAATGTACTTTTACTTTCAGATGGGCTTGATGAGAGTGTGGAGCTGCTCAACACCACCAGTCACATGCAGCATGACTGTTGGAATGTGGATTGACATAATGTCAGAACAAACCAACGACCTTATTCTATGGTTGCCCCGTGAAACAATTAAAGCAACATGTTTTGCAGAAAGCTAAAAACTTGGACTCCAGAAGTGAATCATACATGCAAATAACACTGTGAAATATTTATTGGCTGTTTCTCCCTCTGGAATAATCATGTTTATTTCAGATGCTTATGGTGGTAAATGCAGTGACAGGTATATAACACAGAACTCTGGGTTTCTGGACTATCTGCGTGCTGGAGATGAGGTGATGGGTGATCGTGGTTTCACAGTGAGGGACCTGCTGCAAGAGCTATGGTGTCAATTTAATCATTCCAGCATTCACACGCAAAGGATGCCAGCTTATTTCAAGTGAGAAGTGAGAAGACATTAAATGTAAACATTTTTCTCAAACATGTACAGTACTGGTGTACTTGCTGTAAACGTAACACAACTCTTAACATGTTTTTTTAAAGGATGCAATGTTAACTATATTACATTAGAAAAGTATTTGCTAAAATGATTCATTTGTTATGTACAATAGTCGACTGTTAACCTTCTTACAAGGTTAGTTTTTTGTGTGCACTATATCAGTTAATTTTGGATTAATTTACTGTTTCTATCTAATGCCTGGTACCCACTGCCCCCGGTTTCGGGCGGCTGAAGCGGCTGGTTTACATTCAAAGTCTATTGAGGAGACGCGTCGAGTCACGGCGAACCAGGAAGCGGCGCGATTCGAGTGATCGAAGCGGCGCGGCGGCAGCCTGCACACGCACGCGCGCGGCGGGGTCGAACTGCCAACGCCATAAAATTCGATCTCTGGCTTCTCGACGCGTCCAGCAAACAGTGGGGAGAGCCTCTGCTATCTGATTACACAACCACAACGGGACTTTTTTTTTACTTTTTAAACTTACCGGATCCAGCCTCCATGAATTGGACCCAAACTCCGGTAAGAAACGTGGCATTTTTACAGTTGCTGCTGACAGGCTGCTGTCCTCTCCAGTGTAGATCACCCCAAACATTTAAAAAAAAGTTTTAATCTCATCGAAGACCGTCGGAGGTGCAGTTAACACAACAAATGAACCCGGAAAACGAGCTACTCCCCCTCCCTCTGCTACCCCCTAGTGTACGTCATCAGACGGCCTTCAGTGGCAGTGGGACCCTGACAAACGGCCAAAAGGGGGCGGCAGGCGCGTTTCGAGTTGTGCAGTGGGGACCAGGCAATGTCACTTTTTTCATTATCAGGTTTTTAAAGACCGTTTCCTGTCTATTTCATTATTTGTTTTCGTTTATTGTATTTTTTAGAGATCCAGGTATTTTGGGCAGAGATTAATTTTCTTTGCAATGAACTACTGTTTCTATCTAAATGTCACTTTTTTCATTATCAAGTTTTTAAAGATCGTTTCCTGTCTATTTCATTATTTGTTTTCATTTACTGTATTTTATTAAAAGTTCTCAAGGTGCTTCATTTGTGAATCAGTAAAGTATTTGTCAAAAGAAATGTCAAGCTCCAGGTGCTCAGTTGGTGTCCAGATAAACATCTTGCAGCTCAAAAGTCCAAAGCAACATCATTGTTAGCTGGACCTGGAGATGTGGATTTTTAATGCTTAGACTGGACTCTGTGTTTGCCTTAAGGTAAATAAGAATGTGTCCCACCTCTCTTAACATAACAGGACCAACCTTGTTACTGTGAAGATACTGATAAGCTTCAGAGCTTTTCAGATTGCTCATCGCTTCGCCATCTGAAGCAACTGTCAACAAAGTAGCTAAGTATGCTAGTAGCTAAATATGCTAGTGTACGTTATTTTCGGCCACTTCTTCAAGTCGTCCTCCCACCCCTCAACAGCTGTAGGTAGCGGTAAAACAATATCTCCACATTTGAGTTGTGATCGTTTGTGTTCCCACATATTTTATGACCTAAAACCTCTGATGAAAACCAGTTAGCGCGTTGCTAAAAGTGCCGGTTCTGACTTTCGGCGGAAGTCGTACACATAATTCGCGCAAGGCATCATGGGGGCTAGGAATAAGGTGGATAGGCCGACAAATACTGGAAATAAAGACATGTTTCTACAAATACATGTTATTTCTCATGATTTCAATTTTTAATTTACTCTTTTCTGTTATGCTAAATACTCTCCATTCTGAGGATTTGTTAAAGTTACCTTTTGCCATTTAAAATATTTTTATGTCATTGCAGGCTGCAAAACGAAGGGATAAGACATTAAAAAGAAAAATGACTTGTAAAATAACTGATTATCTGATGAGCAGAGGTCAATCAGGAGTCTTTTGTTTTAATAGAACACAATTAAAACATCTATCTATATGAATAAACTAAGTGTTGAACCATATTTGCACTGATGTGTCATCAAGAGACTAATTTACATGCAGCTCTAATCACTCATTAATCAAAACCAAAATGTGCATTTTTTTCAGGTACTGAACACACTAAAGTTCATGATCAAAAATCCAGGTATGAATCCAACAATGTTCAGGTCATCTGAGCGTTTTCTTTTTTTGTGCTGAGATGTTTCGCCCTCCATCCAGAAGACTTCATCAGTCCGAAGAAACACCAAACAAAACTTTTTCCTCAGACTGATGAAGCCTTCTGGATGGAGGGCGAAACATCTCAGAACAATAAAAAAAAGAAAATGCCTAGATGACCTGAACATTGTTGGAGATTGAATCCATTGATGCAGTTTTTTTATTTAATTTAATTTAATTTATTTATTTTATTTATAAAATTTGTTCTTTTTTTAAATACAATACAAAACTATCCCATAAACGATAACATACAAAATATAAAAAATGAATTTACACCATTGCCTGGTTAAACTGATATTATTGTAGGCAAACAGCACAAATAACACAAATGTCAAAATTTGAAATGTTGCCAGTGGAGAAACTTTGTATTTAAGAAAAGGTTTGAACTAATGTTGTTGTTTTTGTAGTGGAAGAAACTGACGAGCGACACGGTCGTGAGATTTACAGAATCGTCTGTTTGTGACAGAATCGCAGCAAAGTCTTGTCTGTTGTGATTTGTAAAGACTTAGAAATGAAGCTGTGCAGCTTTTTTGTTCTTTCTCTGCAACTTCTGCTTAATGTGGGAGGCAGATATCCACACCCTGTTGTTTATGATTCTATTAGATTATTCTCAAAAGTTGCTTTTGTCCAAAGGATGGACATTTGTAATATTTCTGCCATAACAATGATGACTGGAATACAGAGCACATAAAAACCAGCTTCAAATTGCAACAGTGTCATGGATCTAAATACTTTGTGCAGCAATATTAATCTAAAACAAAAATGTCACGATGAAAGGCTTTTCAAATCTCACATGCAGTTCTCTGTGATTTGATCAACAGTAAAAATGGCCTCTGCAGAAACAGTTAGCGTTTATATTTCAATCAGTCGGTCGGTTGTGTTCTGTCTGCGCCGTGTAAACTTTCTGATCTCCCCTTGGTTTTCATTTGTTTCTCACCGTGTGAGTGAGTGGCTCACAGAGTGGACTGTTGATTAGGTAGTAACAGCGTGTGTGTGGGTGTGTGGGTGTGTGTGTGTGTATGTGTGTGTGTGTGTGTGTGTGTGTGTGTTTCCAGCTAACTGCCTGTAGGGGCCGCGACTGAGGCTTCTAGTTCATAATTCAATGTTTCAATTCATAACTCGTTTCTCTGCTTTGCTCAGATTTCCAAAGATTGTCAAAAGATTCAATTTAGCTTCTGAAATAAGACTTTGACGTTTATTTATTCCCACTCCCAGATTAATTTAACTTCTCTAACTCTTTTACTTCAGTGTAATTACACTTTAAAAATACAAACAATGTAAAAGTTGGAGTTTGCTGTTCGACTTTTTTTTTTTTTTTTGCTAAATGGAAAAAGTCCATTTTAAATTCTTTACATCATTAAAAGAAGGATTAAACATTTTCTTTGATTTTTTTTAATACCTTTTAGTTTCTTTGGAAATTACAGTAATCTGGCTGGTAACTAGAAAAGCCTGCGGTGCTTTAGAGCTGAGAACTAACCACGTATCCAATGACCTTCAGTAAATAAAATCTTAAATATCTCATTAAAGCCTGTGATTAAAGAGGGTTGTTCTTTATCCCTGAAGGCTAATAGATTAGGTTCTGGTCATTGAAGCTGATGATTTAATCAGCGCTAGAGTATATTTGTTGCAAACTCCAGAAATAAATGGTCAATGCCATCCACGCACATTTACAGCGAACTCAACATGAACTTAAGCTCGTTTCTTAGAACTACCCCCACTTTCTGTTCACGCTGCTTTTCATTTTATTCCATTTCATATGTGCGGTACTCCGTGGTTGAATGGGCATTTGATTTTAGCCAATAACAAGAATTGCTCCTGCAGGACAAACGCAGGGTCGTTTCTAATAATATGGGCAATTTCAACAAGTTAAAAGAGAATTCATTGAAGCCATTTTCATAACGACCAACTGAATGCCATCAATAGTATTTGTCTCTGGAGAGCTTTAAGACAGAGAAGTTCATCATCCCACATGAATCACCCTGAATCTTTATAACAGCCTCCACACCACCCTCATTATTTACCCCATCAGGTGTGGGAGTGTAGGGCAACTTGAATGACATGCTGCCAGATGACTGCCTCCTGCAGGGAGTTTGCATTATTCAGGATTAAAGAACCTCTCACACAGTGCATCGCAGTGTGATGTTCCTTCTGCCCCTCCACTTCAACACGCCGAGGACCCTGAATGGCACACCTGTCTCCTGGCATATCCTTTGAAATAAGAAGCGTGCAGTAATTGCTGGGGAGTGGGAAGGATTTTTGTACATCACTTTCTGACCTCTTGAGTGACAAACTTTCGACGGCTGCATTTATTCCTCTCCAAATGCATTTTTAATGTGGAGTGAAAAAGTGTTGGTGCATTTTGTTCCTGGTGGCGGAAAGTGGCTGTGACAGGTCTAAAGACTTTTATTTTGAATCATGGGGCGGCAGGTAAGACTGCCCCTTCTTTGAAAACTTAAAGTATATAGTTTTGAAACAAATTAGTTGTTTTTTTGGTCGATCACGTATCCACACTGCAGGAAAAGGCAGCTTAAATACACAAAGACCAAAGATAAAACTGAAGTCACCTTTTTCATGTGATGATGGCTCCAGTTTCCAGACTGAGAGAAACGCAGTTTCAATCCTGTGTATGTCCTGTACATATGGCAGTTCTGACAATAAGGTTGACTTGACTTTGAGTTTGAATGAAAAGGAGCAACAATTGCAGGTTTTAAATATCAGGATGAACATGAATAAAAGTTCTCCTGCACATTTACAAATAACTAGATGAGCTTTTTGGTCTGCTGGCCCTCTGGTGAGCCTCTTTCTTCACTGCAAGAGCTCTCGTGGGTTCATTTGAGGTAAAACTGCATGATAAAATCTAAAATGTTTTGTGCCCCGTCTCCTCCTCCTCCTCATTCATCTCATTTTCTCTTCCCATCTCACTCCTCCAAACACCATTTGTGCAGCTGACAGCTTACCTTGCAGTCCTCCAACCTTAACCGACCACTGAGCAACCAAGTACTGGAACACGCCGCCTTCTGTAACAACTTGGAAACTCTGCCAGTTTTGGTCTTAAAAAAAAAAAAAAGCAGGAGCAATGAATTTAATTAGAAAGCTGTTGCATATCTCTGTGATACATTTATTTTAATTAACCCCATGTGAATAAATTAAAAATAATAGGGGGCTGAAACGTGTGGAAAAAAACACCCTAATGAAGTTTCCCGTTAATTGGGATGAGTCTGGAGCCAAACCACAGAGAGCGGCAGCACCAAACGCTAACAAAGCCTTCTGTTGAGCTCAGAGAGGGACCCAAGGCCTTCGTGCTGACTTCAAGTGTAAGAAATGACGTGATGGAAATGACCGCGGGCTGGAAGAGAAGGCAGCCCTGTTCCAGGCTGCTCTGCTGAGACTCCCCACGCCGTGCTTGAAGCTGGGCCAGTGTTATTGCAGCGACTCATTTGGAGCGGATCAGGAGTAATTATAGTAAGGAAAGTGGCTGCCGACCATGGGGGTCAGGACACTTGTAACATGTGAAAAGAGCAATTATTCCAGGAGACAAAACCCTCCCTTATCCCGGCCGGTGCCGGGGTCAATGCAAGGGACGGCTGGGCTGGTTTCAGCTTATTAGCTGCAGCAAGCTGCAAAGTTTGAGCGAGTGCATGTTGTTAATGAACAGTCCCCTGCACCCGCTCTGTCTGCGCTCTCTCCCACTTACTGTGGGTGTTAATTATGTCATAATCATAGCAGGCATACAGTCTCAGAAATCACCTCACAGACCCCAGCATTCACACAGAGCCATCTGGAAAAGCAGCACGCCGTACAGTAATACAGAAAGCTCTTAGAGCAAATTATAAAGAGAAACACAGCCAGCTTGAAATGAAATATTGACTTGGGTCTTGTGAAAAAAATAATAGAACGAGCTACCTAATTTGAGAGGAGGAGTGTGTGGACATGTCTCTTTCTGAGTGTTCATGCATGGCTTTTCTGCTCCTTTCCATATGCTCCTCCAAACGACAGGAACATGAATCAGTGCTCTTTGTTTATCACTGACATCGTGCTCATCAGGCGGCTTTCAGCTGACATTGTTCACAGATGTCGTGTATTTTGTCTTGGCAACAGAAAAACACGTCTTTGGAACCAAGAGGGCTGATTTCTGCACACAAAAGCAGGACATCTGCATCAGAGGTCCAGCAACCTTCATGGAAGACACTTTGACCCGCGGACAAATTATATTTGGATATGCCATGACCACAACATTTACAGTTGTGGCTGAAAGACCATTATAGTTGTTGTAATGTGAAATAAACACACTGACATTTCTACCATTCTGTTCACAAGTTAAGTGCATGTGTGTGCAATTAGTTTATGCAAAGTTGTATTTGATAAATAGGTCATAAAATCTGGCTGGTGTTTTTGAAACACTGCTTTAATGATGACAAGTGGTCCAGGTGCGTTCATCTGATGATGCGATGAATCACCAACGTATCTGTGTATTCACTGGTAGCTAACATTTTTATTCAGTGCAGCTGGGAGCTGGAATTATAGGGCCCCCCGAGAGAAAGGCCCACCCAGGGACCGCCCTCCCCGTGCACCAGGAAGGCAGAGCAGTTTTCATCAAGATGCTTTACCTCCCCGTGAACCAGCAAAGTCGGCGTCGCAACATGGCGTCGGTCGGTGCTGTTAATTGATCAAGAGGCGTTTAATGAAACACCAAAGCAGATGCAAGTGTTCGCTCTGCCGTGAAAGGTTGATGCCTGGAAGAGCAGCTGTTCTTCTGCCAACACGGAGCTGTGCGCTGGTATAACAGAGTCCGTTAACCATTTACAAAACAAGCAGCTTAAATTATAGTTTGTCATCTTTATTAACTGGAGCGAAACTGGTTGGTTGACCTACTGATGTCAGTTTGAAATAAACAATGTCTTCTGAGTGAACTAGGATTATTTAAAAATCTGGCATATCTGTGAACAGAACAACCCGCTGCCCTTCTGTCCGTGTGCCGGCTGCAACCACAGCAGGGGGTGCTTTTTTCTGTACAACACTGGCTGACCAGAAAATTAAACTATATCTTGTAAATAAATAAATAAGCTGTCATTATCAGGGGAAGTGCTACTACCTTTTTAATCGTTCAGAGAATTATACATTTAATGTGTTTAAAGTAAACTCTTTTGTCTTTATCTTTGGAATTGCATTCATAGCAAGCCTTTAATAACCTTTTGGTCAAGTGCAAACATGTATCAGTCTCTGGAGCTGAATTACAGGCATTAACAATTGTTTTTTTTTTTTCTATGTTGCAATGTGTGCCTAATAAACTGTTAAATGTACTGTACCTGCCAAAAAGAAACAAATCAGCTTCATAAATGGGTCATGGGCTTCCCTGATCTCTAAAGATCAGTTTGGGCTTTTGAAAGCCACATCACAGTTTTACTTTGAGCATTTCTTCAACGCTAACCTCTGCAGCTAACCACAAACAGAAGCAGCAACAGTGCAAAAAAGAAACGCAATATCAATGCTGCAGTTTATGTTGAATTAAAAACCAGTCCAAGGATTGATAAGAAATCTTTTTTTTATTTGACAGAATAAAACTTGTTTAGACGCTTTAAAAAATACAGGCGACAAACCATTCTAGCAATGAAAGCCAATGGAGGCTGAGTTCTTTTAGTTTTGTAAACTGTATTTTTCTGTTTCCAGACCTTTCCACAGGCGCTCCACACGACCCATTTTCCCTTAAAAACTTCAATATATATATGAAAAAGGTTAGTGGACAGAGTCGGTTGTTTTGATAGCTGTAAAAATGGAAGTGTAAATAGGGTAACAGAAATCGGATGCTATCTATAATGAAAATACATGCTCCGACAGAGCGCTCGGGCTGAGTCAAAACTAACCGTACATATTCTTTAACGATATAATCTCAAAGAGAGAGAGAGATGACAGGGCTTTACACACAGTGCTAATGGCAAATTAAATCCCCCCTCAGGATGGATATTTGGCAGGACAAGAGCTGTCTTTCCAGTTGTGAGGGGTAAAATGCATCCCTTGTTGGACGGATGAATTGGGATGTGGAGAGGCATACTTTTGGTGACATCAAATGACACCCGAAGGTCAGCGGCACTTGTATCTGTTAAATGGAATGGATTAAGTGGAGGATGCCTCCTAGTCTGCTGCTTCCTTTCATAATGCTGCTTTTCTTTCTGGGAGGTGCGTTCTACTTTACCGTACTGCAGAGCGGTGACAGGTGCAGGGAAATGTCTCGTGGCCTTAAGGAGACAAAGAAAAGACATTCACTTTCTTTTTGTCACGCTTGGGTTTTAGTTGTTGGTTGGTAGGTTTTAGGAACAGCTTGTTCAAACTGTTTTCCAGAAGATGCTTTGGTAGAAGACATCAAACTTGTGCTTCTCTTCCCGATGGCTACAAAGAAGAGGCGTCAGATAATCACAGAAACTTAAACGTCTCCCCAACCTTTAGGATTAAAGGACCTGCATACGTAGAAACAAATGTCAGATTAACTGCAAACATGGGTCAAATTAGACAAACTGAGGTGTCACTTCATGAACGCTGTGCAGCGTTTCAAACATCCAGATGTGGCCACGAGCAGTAACTCCAGGACGGGTTGAGCTTTGTCCTTTTCAGACGTGACGTAAAACACAAGCAATCTGTTGGAGGGGTGCGTGGCGGCGGGCGGTGGTCGTAGTCCTCAGGAGGTGGAGGGACGACCTCTTGCTAAATTAGTTCTTTTATTTAAAGCAAAGATTTTGAGTAGAATAACTAATTAGGTGCCATAAAAGACAAATTAAAGATTTTTGTGATCCTTCAGGGAAATACAGCAACTTCTTTTTTTATATCTTAACACAAGCTTTGAATCACACATGTGTGTACACCCCCCCCCACACACACACACACACGCACACACACACACACACACACACACACACACACACACACACACATGCACGCTCTCCCCTCATTAGACTGTTTTTAGTTGTGTGTAAAGCTGTCAGGCGAGCGCTGCTGGCGTACCTGCAGAGAGATCCCCTAACAAGCCATGAAACACAGGTGGACGAGTCCAACCCGAGTCCGTGTGGCTTCAATTTGAAGCTTTTTAGCTTCATTGGTATTTATAGCAGGTTTTGTGATCGTAGTGCGGCAGCTTCAAGGCTCTGTTTTGGGGGGGGGGGAGCTGGAGGGAGGCAACACTAACTGATGGCTCCCATCACTACAACCACACCAATTAGCCTCTCCGTTCTACTTCTGATAAAGAAATAAGACTGTCCAACACCACCGGAGAACACTAACTCTGACACACAAACTAGAGCCATAAATTTGACTAACAAGCTTTCCCATTTCCTTCACCTCTTTTTTAAAAAGGGAAATGCTAATTATATCTCACTCGTAGCAATATTGATGGATGGAGTTTCCAGGTCAGATCTGGACACAACGCTTCCTTTTCCCTGTATGTGAGCATCACTGTAAAAAAAAGAGAAGGAGAAAAGGTGGGTTTCTGTTCTGAAACAACTTCTTCTGAAATGTGGTGTAAGACTTTTGTGGGAGAGAGCAAACTCAATAAGCCTGGCTGAGAAAAGCAGCACAGACTGAAGCAGTCCCTTCTTACCCGCTGAGGTTGTTTTTTTAAATCGCTCAGCAAAGCACAGCTAAATACACAAAACGCTGTTCCTGCTCTGCATGTTCTCCTGCCAAAGACTTGGAAATAAAATAAAAAAACATATCTGAACAGCTCAGAATTAAAATAAATCAGTGCATTTTTATATAAAACTTTGTATAATGTGTCAAATACGTCCTTCCAGCCACTCAGACACACAACATGTTGGCCTAACCCCCCGCGGAGCACATGTCCAGCCCATTTTCCCTTTCTTTCATTTTTTTCTTAGGAGAGAGACAAATGTGTTTGGAAAGTGGAGTTGCAAGTGGCGTCCACTGTGTGTTCTTTAGACGGATCAATAGCTCAGTGTGTGAGAGAGAGTGTCTTAAGAGCTGTTGTCTTGTGCTTTCAGCTGTGCAGACCTGTTAGTGCTGCGCACCCTGCACCCCTGCCTCCGGACCGGCACTGGCCTGAGGGGGCTTTTAGTCCAAACACAAATGTCAGCCACACATACACTATTAGTGTTTAGTGCAGTTATTAAATGGACTTTATTTGTCCTTTAGGAGGCTAAAAGGCGCACTTAAAGGGGACCTGCGTGACAGCAGGGCAATTTGCGAGTTTGGTAACTTAGGCTCGCTCATTGCAGACACATGAGTACAGATAAGTGTAAAAGGAGGAAAGGCTGTAATGCTCGGAGAGTGGGGAGCATTGTGTGTGTGTGTCTGAGGTTTTTGTGCTGTTGTGCGTGTCCCTTTATGAAATACACACAGAGTGAGTGTATGCTAAAAGGCACTTAGGCCATAACATATCTCACTGGGGCCTGGTAGCAACGTTTCTGTGGTCAGAGGCTTTTTAAAAGGTTAATGTTAATCTATACCAAACAAAGCCCATGAGGAGCTTTTACAGCTGTGGACAGTTGAGTGAAATGGCTTTTGATGAAATGGTAAGTAACACGCTACACAGCTTGTTGTAAATACCACAGCAAGCTAAATACACGCCGTGTCTTTTATTCTTAGACGTGCATGACGTGGCCCGTCCGCCTGCGATCGTGTAACTTTTGTAGCGCAGCGTGTTCTTCTTTGAGCGAGCGAGTCGGTGCGGTGTAGTCCAATGTGACCCGGCTGCCTATCTACATGGAAGAGTGTTTTCTTTAATGCATATGAAGCAGCTAGGCCGTGCGCTGTGGCCGTGCACGAGGCCAGAAGCAGCCAGCTTATCAAAAGAAGAACATGAAAAGTCACTCGTGTTCCCAGGCCGTAAATCACGCGTGGCTGTTTGTCTCCTTATCGCTGCAGGTGTGCCGATGCTCTCTGTCCAGCCCAAAGGGAAACAGAAGGGCTGCGCTGGCTGCAACCGCAAGATTAAAGACCGCTACCTGCTCAAGGCCCTGGACAAATACTGGCACGAGGACTGTCTGAAATGTGCCTGCTGCGACTGCCGCCTGGGGGAGGTGGGCTCCACCCTGTACACCAAGGCCAACCTCATCCTCTGTCGCAGGGACTACCTGAGGCAAGAAAAACTCTCACAACTAACACTAAGGCCAGGCCTTCACAAAAGATGTGTTTTCTTTTCATCAGATTCATTAAATGTTTCAAGTATTTCTTCTGGGGAAACAAACTCTTTAAATCGTGCAGCGACTTGTCACTGTGTAAGGACATCATGACAGAACCCGTAATGAATCTGTTGTCGTTCACTGCTTCAACGAGGTAACACGTTGTTGGGGCTTTGAGCACACGCAGAAATGAATAAATAAATAAAAACTTAACAACTTTGCTAGAGTTGTAAATCTACTAAAATATTCTTGATAAAAACAATTACATGTATTTTTTTAACCACTCCTAAATGCAACTTTAATGGCATTATTTGGGCTTTGGAGGTCTCAATACATCTAAAAACTGTAAATTTGTATTTATATTAGGGATCCACCGATCCAAATTTCTTACATCCGATCCGATTCCTAATATCTGGGTATTGACCGATAACAATACTTTCCCGATCCGATATCGGCATTCAGGTTTAGGAGGCTGCAATAATTAGGTTCTTGAATGGAAAGCATGTATGTTGCACAAAACTCTGTGAATTCTGTCTTAACATTGTGTGAGGTAAACCCAGAGAAGACACTCTGAGCCTCACTACAGCCATTCACAATATAATGGCATACAAGAGGCAGGTCTCTACCACAGACGTCCTTCTGATTCATGGTGCAGCCTGGAACACTAGTCTAAAATACTGCTAAGCATTATGGGAAATCAACACAGTCCCCATTTTTTAGTTTAGTTTTTGATTGTGGCACTATGAGTTGTAATTCTTGTTGGTTTTGATCAACAGATCAGATTTAAACAACACTGTACATTGAATTTACATTTATAAATTCAATGTATACCGGTAGTTTAAATCTGTATCTGTTGATCAAAACCAACAAGAATTACAACTCATAGTGCCACAATCAAAAACTAAACTAAAAAACGGGATTTCCCAGAATGCTTAGCAGTATTTTAGACTAGTGTTCCGGCCTGCACCATGAGTCAGAAGGACGTCTGTGGTAGAGACCTGCCTCTTGTATGCCATTATATTGTGAATGTCAGGATTTACTCAGAGCAAGATTAAAACCCAGTGGTGCAAACAGATATTCTCAGAGGCCAGGAAGTTATAAAAATAATCACTTAATAATCATAAACAAATAGCTGTTGTGGCAGCAAAAACACTTACATGAATCAGAGACCAGAGAACACGAGGGATACCAAACGATGCGGCTGCAATGACTGAGACACAGAACTGGACTTTTATGCTCACAGACAAGACGAGACAAAATCACAAACACCTGGGGACAATTAACTAGAGGCAGAGCAAGACTGGGAAACTAAACCTGAAACATGAAAAGTAAACTAGGAGGTTTAACTAAGAGTAAATTAGTGCATTAACAGAGTACCCGAGTTTTCGACAGATCGAGTGCTTTGACTTCTATCGAGGCGTTTTTGTCCACCTCGGGTACCCGTAGTACGTCACATTTCACAGCGCGCGAGGCAGCTTCAGCTTTTAGTAGACGCTACAAAATGGATTCCTGTGTGCGCACGGATGTTAATGGAGCACGCCGTCTTGTCAAAAAGGTAAAACAGTTTATAATTTTATAAATTGCGCTACTCATTGAATCATCCTGTAGATTTTCTTTGCTCTGACCGCCGTAGTAGTTTGTGACAGCAGGGGGCAGTGTTGCATTGCAAGTCACATATATAACACGGCCGAAACGGCTTCCTTTCTCTCGTTTCACAAACAAAAAAGCAGCAAATATTAATCTCTCTAACTATTAAAAACCTATAAACACAATCTCTAAAAGTAAACCTAAATTGCACAGCACTGCAGGCGTGGTACGGTGTGGCTGTGGTCCCATTTGTTTTTTAAGTTTCGGTTCAGTACTTTCACTTTTAATATTAATAATAATAACTAATAGTTTTGTTTTTCCTGTGACTTATCTGCAGTATGATAAATGATAGGAGCATAATAAATGCTCCCAATGTTTTTTGGTCTTTTTTTTCTTTTTGTAAAGACGGTTTTTATGCATTTATATTTATTTATTTATTTTGCATCATAAGACACTGTGACGTCATTGGCTACTTGAGCGTGTTCGAGTTTTTTTATGTTAATGTCGAGGTTAAAAATTATGTACTCGTTCAACCCCTAGAGTAAATAAACATGGAACATGAAAAGTAAATTAACTAGAGGCAGAGCAGGACTGAGAAACTAAACATGGAACATGAAAAGTAAACTAGGAGGTTAAATAAACAAGGAGACTAAACAGACAAGACCAAAAGGACGGAGCCATCCTTACAGTGAATTACTGTAGTGAGGCTCAGAGTGTCTTCTCTGGGTTTACCTCACACATTGTTAAGACAGAAGTCACAGAGCATGGTGCAATAAACGTGCTCTCTGACATCTAGAAAGTATCGGAAACATCGGCAGGTTGGATCGGAAAATCCGAAATTTAAATTATGCTGGTATCGGATGCCGATACTGGATCGGATCGGCCCCATCCCTAATTTATATATATATATATATATATATATATATATATATATATATATATATATATATATATATATATATATATATATATATATATATATATATATATATATATATATATATATTAGGGGTGTAACGGTACGCTAAAATCACATTTCGGTTCGGTTCAATTACAAGGAGGGCTCGGTTCGGTTTATTTTCGGTTTATTTTCGGTACAAAAAAAAAGACAAAATAAAGACTTACAAAATGTTTATTTTGAAAATATGCCAAAAATATGTTTGTATTGTATTGTAGTAATAAATAAAAGTGACCCATTTGGATGATATTTTAAATAAACAGCACTCTACAATAAATAAACTATATTAACAATAATAAAAATCCTAATAAATACAATAACAGTCAGAACAATAAGCAGCAACAGACTGTTTACAATCTAACTAATCAAGTTTTTGTCCAGTAGCAGCAGTGTGGCTGTATTTGTCCTCATTACTGTACTCACAACTTCTTGGACCTCCTCCTCCAAGTGGAACAG
>JBBPBX010072784.1:0-17984 GCA_038048925.1 Garcialebias charrua | reverse complement strand
CTGATGATGCACAATAAATCTGGTTCAGATCGGATGATGTATCACTGAGATACAACAGTTTGAATAATCTAGGGGGCGCTATGGAGGCTATTTGCTAATTAGCATAAACACCTGTTCAAGGGGTGGGTAATGATCGATCATAATGATTTTGGTACTCCTCAGATCAAATCTGTGGAGTTTAGAACCAAACGTATGGTGACGGCGTTACGTCTTACTTCGCCACGTCACCACGCCCACTTGCTCCACCCAAAACGAACAGTGCTGGAAAGCTTGTTACACCAACATGTCTTCGGTGACTGGATACAATGTCACGCTGATTAGGTAACAGGGATCCGATATGGACCGTTCAACGTAAAACTTTACACTTCCTGTTGTCAGGGGGCGTGGCTTAAGTGATGTCATGATTTGACCATACAGTTTTGCAGGGGACCGGATGTGGGTCAATCACTGAAGGTTTGATGTATTAGACAGTTTTCGTGTAAGAGCTGTAAGCGTTTCGTTTTTCATGGCGAGATGTCCAACTTTGAGGTCTGGCCCCGCCCCTTCAGCATGCATGAAAACGCACAGTTTTGATAACATTTGTTCCCCCGTGCCTTATAAAAAAACTGGCCAAGTTTGAATCAAATCGAGCGAAATCCCTAGGAGAAGTTCGTTGAAATGCAGAGGCTGTAAACGGCCAAAAAGGGGTGAAAATTTGGTCATCGTCCCAAAATGGCCGCCTTACCATTTATCGTACAACATTGGTGCCAGAGGGTTTTCTGTGCATCTTGGTGAGTTGGACAAGTGTACCAAATTTCATGATTCTACGTCAAACTAAGGTCAATGCGGAGGGTATTTTGAATATTTCTAGGGGGCGCTCTTAAGCCGTTTCTGTAGCGATTTGCTAATTAGCATAAACACCTGTTCAAGGGGTGGGCAATGATCGATCATACTGATATTGGTACTCCTCAGATCAAATCTGTGGATTTTAGATCCAAACGTATGGTGATGGCGTTACGTCTTACTTCGCCATGTCGCCACGCCCACTTGCTCCACCCAAAACGAACAGTGCTGGAAAGCTTGTTACACCAACATGTCTTTAGTCACTGGACACAATGTCACGCTGATTAGGTAACACGGGTCCGATATGGACCTTTCAAAGTAAAACTTTACACTTCCTGTTGTCAGGGGGCGTGGCTTAAGTGATGTCATAATTTGACCATTCAGTAATGCAGGGGACCGGATGTGCGTCAATCACTGAAGGTTTGATGTATTAGACTCTTTTCGTGTAAGAGCTATAAGCGTTTCGTTTTTCATGGCGAGATGTCCAAATTTGACGTCTGGCCCCGCCCCTTCAGCATTCATGAAAACGCACAATTTTGATATTGTTTGTTCCCCCGTGCCTTATGAAGAAACTGGCCAAGTTTGAACCAAATCGAGCGAAATCCCTAGGAGGAGTTCGTTCAAATGCGGAGGCTGTAAACGGCCAAAAAGGTGTAAAAATTTGGTAATCATTTCAAAATGGCCGCCTTACCATTTATCGTACAACGTTGGTGCCAGAGGGTTTTCTGTGCATCTTGGTGAGTTGGACAAGTGTACCAAATTTCACGATTCTACGTCAAACTAAGTCAATGCGGAGCGTATTTTGAAATTTTCTAGGGGGCGCTCTTGAGCCGTTTCTGTGGCGATTTTTGCCACGCCCCCAAAATATGTAATTTTTCACCAGTCCTGACGAGTCTGCCAAATTTGGTGAGTTTTCATATATGATAAAGCCCCCAAAATGCCACTTCTTTTGGGGGAAGAATAAAAATAAAAAAAATAATAATAATAAAAAAAATAATAAACAGTACAATTACAATAGGCCTTCGCAGCGCTTAGCTGCTCTGGCCTAATAATAAACACTACAATTACAATAGGTCCTTGCATCGCTTCGCTGCTTCGGGCCTAATTATTCATTCTGTGATGTTGCTTGAAGGTTATCATTGGTTGAACAAACTGTGAAATAGGGGCAGATATAATAAGATTTCATCTTCTTTCTGCTCCCTTCATTTTATCCTACTTGTATTCTTGTATCTGATGAAACTGTCTTGTATTGTTCTTTTAAAATGAATGAATAAACATCAATCAATCAATCCGGCTAGCCAAACGTGCTAAATAAACCATATACAGTAATATGGTTCATTTAGCACGTTTGGCTATCACACTTTATTTCCCTAGTTTCTCTGCTCCGTGCATCTAATTTTTCCTTTCTTTCTAACATGTTTGATATTAATGTAATTTAATCCACTCACCTTTCCTCCTGGGAAGAGTCAGACCGCAAACACCGAGCTACATCAGCTTCGTCAGTAACTTTCTGCTGCTCTGGAAACTTCCTGCAAACTGTTGCAGGTAGATGGAAGGTTGGAGCAAAAATACGGACTGGATAACAACGTGGATGTGCTTCACAAGGGTTGTGTTGAAAACGTGGAGCGGACTTATGTATTTTCCCAATACGGAAGTGGAACGGAGTTGAGATTTTGACGTTGGTCAGTTTTCAGCGTGAGGAATGTTAATGCGGCGTGAGAGCGTGTGAAAACCCTCGAATGCGTGTGTCTCATGGTCATTGCGTGAGAGTTGGCAGCCCTGTAATTCTTTAGCAATAGCGGAACTAATTTTTGGATTAGCGCTGCCCAGCATTGGTTCCAAATAACCAAAATAATAATGCATCAAACCGTTTACAGTATTTACTCCTTTTCATTCCAAAAGCATCACAAACACAACCATGTAGTCCGAACTTCTCTTTTACAGTAAAGCAGCTCAATGTCCAGAAGGATCCTGCAGTAAAAGTTCCCTATCAGTCATATCACTCGGTGCAACATATTGCTATTGCTATGGAAAATTGGACCCCCGCGCGATTACCTGAAGGAATACATTCACACCTTTACGGCAGGGGTGTCAGCGTCACGCCAGAGTCCCCTCCCTCTGTGTATTTAAGCCGCTGATGCCCATCCATCATTCCTCTTATTGCCCTTCACCTCGCTTAAAACCTGAACTTCGTGGGACTTCTCTGTTGTCGCATCGCTCGATCAGAGGTGAGCTTGCTCCCTACGCTGAGCGTACAGAGAAATTTTTCCTGCGTACTGCTGGGCTGGCGTAAGCTAGTCCAGCGTTTTTCTACTTACCTCAAAGTTTTCTTCTCTCTCCGCAGCTGCTTCGCTCGACGGCGCTAACTGTGTCACAACACTCCCTGCTAACCATTAGCAGGCTAACCAGCAAAAGCAAGACAACGGAGAGGACGGCTTCAAACAAAAGGAAACTAGGAACAGCCTCGACGCTTCTCATCTCCGGACATGGCTCCCGATAAGGGAAAACTGAGGACAAAGACTCAGAAGAAAGCCAGCAGGACGACAAACCCTCACTTGCGCCCCTGCCCCAGCGGCTGCGGATACTCCCTCTCGGCGACGGACACCCACGAGGCCTGTCCTATCTGCCTAGGGATTATGCATGCAAGAAAGACGCTGGAATCCCCCGACTCCTGCTCCCACTGCTGTCGGATACCAGCGGTAGTGAGGAAACGCCGCGCGGACATGTTGGCTAAATCCATGGCGAAGCCCGCGGCGCTGAAGGCCGCACGTCTCACGAAGCTGCTCGCTCCCGAGCCAGAGCTTGAGAATGTGGACCTGAAATGCAGCGGTCAAGTCGGGGATAAGAACGTGTCGGACTCCTCGGTTCCCATCGAGGACTCGACGTCCGAAGTGTCTGACCAATACACAGAGTACGGTTGCAGATGGTAAAGTGTGGATTCCTCTCAGAACCAGGCGCAAATTCTACCGGAACCGGACGTGTCAGTCCCTGCTCTTTTCGAACTGAGCCATAGGGCGGCGGACGCCCTGCAGGTTGCGTAGCCAGACCCCACGCCTCACCAACAGGTTACGAGGCTGGCGGGAAACTACTTCTATGCGAAGCAGCAGCCGACGACGTTGCAAAAAATGCCAATTTTCCCGGACTTCCTCATGGAGCTCACATGCTCCTGGGCGGAACCCGGAGCTCCATGACGCTGCGACTATCCCGACTCCTGGATGTCGCTGGAACTAAGGCAGCAGGCCTCGCCAGCGCACCCCTGATAGAGGAGACCCTGGCGGCTCATCTGGCCCCTGCAGCTACGGGGACGAAGCCAGCGCTGCCTAGCAGGGCCTGCTGCGCTTCGGAGAAACAGCTTGAAAAGTGCTACAAGGCTCAGGGTCTCGCAGCTCGCGCGATGAACGCCTCGACCATGATGCAGGCGTACCAGGCAGAAAAGCTGCAGGAACTCCAGGTAACGACAAACGAACAAGCCACAACGGAGGCCATGGATGAGGCCCGCCGCGCCTCTGACTTCGTGCTCCACATGATGGGGACAATAGCCATCACGTAAGGCAGAGCAATGGTGGAAATTGTTGTCGCCCAACGCCATCTTTGGTTGACTTTATCAGACCTCCCGGAAAACCAGAGGTCCCCCTTCCTCCAGCATCCAATCGAGCTGACGGGACTCTTCGGGGGAGCCCTGGAACGCATCCAGGCCAGGCTGGAACAAAGACGCAAACAGGCGGAAGCCCTCCGCGAGGGGCTGTCGAGGAAAAGCTTTGCACTCCCAAAGGAAGACATGCGTCGCCTCCCACGGAAGAGACCTGCTGGCGAAAGTGAGACTTTCCAGTATCGGCCAAGAGCCTCTTCACTGACCCCGTGTGGAAAGCAGATTTGGGTCTGATGAAACAGGACGAATTAATAATTTACAGGTTTGCCTGCCCACGTGGTACGGGAACCTGACCTTTTGAGCCCAGTCTCCACTTGTAAAACACTATGAGGAGCTGGTGACATGTGTGCACGCACTAAACATGACTCGCCTACTGTATGTGTAATCAAAACAAACACTGTTTCATGCATGTACAAAAATAAAAGTACCAAAGCACAGACTGCCCTAGTTCTTGACTCGAGTCCCACTTTCATAAAACACAAACCACGTGGTCAAACTATGAACTGCAGCAAGATACACGAGCTCTATCTGAGACAGTCAGATCTCACGATATCTTCTGTTAGGCTGACCAGCCTGCTTGAGAGAGCGCGAGAAGTGTCAAAGGCCACCCCTCCCGCACTAAAACACGACGAACAGCAATTGGACATGCTCTCCAAGCTCATGGCGCACGCACAGGCTTGGAGGGCGTGTCTACCAAACGAATGGGTCATGATGACTATATGTCATGGACTCAAGCTGCAGTTCACCAGGAGACCGCCCCCCTTCACAGGGGTATTGCAATCAAACATTAACCCTGTATGTGCACACGTGCTGAGGGAGGAAGTATTGACGATGCTGCAGAAGGGAGTAATAAGTTTGGTCCCGAAACGCAAACTAAGCTTCGGCCACTACAGCAAGTACTTCCTGGTGCCCAAAAAGGATCATTCCTTGAGACCGATCCTGGATCTCAGGACTCTGAACAAGAGAATAAAAACTTTTAAGTTCAAGATGCTTACACTGCAGCAGGTTCTCCAGTCTGTGAGACCAGGAGACTACGCGTGTACATTGGATTTGAAAGATGCCTATTTCCACATAGGCGTGTGGAGGAAACACAGAAAATTCTTCCGTTTTGCTTTCGAGGGAAAGGCTTATGAATTCAAAGCCTTACCCTTCGGTTTGAAGACGGCTCCTTGTACATTTACTAAATGTCTGGACGCAGCCCTGACCCCCCTTAGGAATCAAGGTCTCAGGGTTATGAGCTACCTGGATGACCTCCTGATTCTGGCTGGAAGCAGAATACAGGCCCAGTCACACTCCTACAGGGTGATCTCTCACCTGGAGTCTCTCGGTTTTGTCATAAACCTACAAAAGAGTGACCTAACTCCTTCACGGGTTACCGTATTTCTGGGACTACAGATCGACACCGTCCAGTACAGAGCATGGCTCTCAAAGGAACGAGTTTCCTCGATTTGCCATTGCCTGGCAAAATTTTAAATGGATCAGCGGGTTCCCATGAAAACGTGCCAATGCCTTTTAGGCCTCTTGGCGGCAGCCATACCCTGTGTGCCACACGCATTGCTGAAAATGAGGACCCTACAAGTATGGCTAAACCAACAGACACAACCCGCCCTGCTTGGTCGAGCAAGAAAGGTTAGAATAGATTCAGAGTGCCTGAGAGCCGTGGAAACTTGGAGAGACTTGTCTGTCTTCACGGAAGGGGTCCCGCTGGGTAGAATGTCATCTTGTGTGGTCATCACGACAGACGCCTCAAAAACAGGATGGGGGCGATCTGCAGAAATCAGAACGCCCGTGGCCTTTGGAATAAACAGGAAGCGAGATTACATATCAACTTCCTGGAATTGTTGGCCGTATTCCTGTCAGTAAAATACTTCTTTGGCAAAGGTCTGATTGCAGGGCAGCACGTCCTGGTGAAATCAGATAACAGGACCACAGTGTCCTTCATCAACAGAGAGGGAGGGACAAGGTCCCGGGCCCTCCTCGGACTGACGCAGAAGATGCTCACGTGGTGTGCTCCAAGAATCTTGTCACTCAGGGCGACTCATGTTCCCGGTGAACTAAATTATGGAGCGGATGCCCTCTCGAGAGGGCCTCTCTTGGCATCAGAATGGAGCCTGAACCCACGGGTTATGGAGCAGGTCTGGTCACGATTTGGGAGAGCCTCAGTGGACTTGTTCGCTTGTAGAGCTAGCTCGCAGTGTGACCTTTACTTCTCTTTGAAGGAAGCAGATGCACTGTTGGGAACGGATGCTCTGGTACATGACTGGCCAGCAGGGGTGCTGTACAGTACTATGCTTTTCCACCTGTCCCTCTGATCGAGGTGACACTGGAACGTGTACGTCAGGGAGCCCTCTCCCTGATCCTGATAGCCCCCAGGTGGCTGCAGAAACTGTGGTTCCCGGAGTTGATCTCAATGTTATCAGGGATACCATGGCAATTGCCTCCTCACAGGGACCTGCTGACTCAGGCATGTGGGCAGCTTCTACACCCACGTCCAGAGTTGTGGCGGCATTCAGCCTGGCCTTTGAAAGGAACTGGCTGAGGGCCTAAGGCTTTGATTGCTTTATCCCAAAACGAACAGCAACAACATACACAAGGGTGTCCCTTGGTGTTTATGTTGCTTAGGAGATGTTCAATGGAGGGGTTCCCCTCTCCTTTAACGGGTCTCCGACATCAGGATGGGCTCCACTTGTTAGTCGTGCCCCTTGTAAAAAAAAAAAAAGAGGAGATGATGAGTAATCACACTAGTGGAGCACGCTTATGCTGTCTCTAGTTGGTGTTTCATCTATGTGCCCGGTGGTAACATCAAGCTGATGTTTCTACGTGAGGTATTTTTTCTTCCCGGACTGTGCTCTCTGCATACCTTGAAGAGAGCAGCTGGGAGATGCCTGCCGTATCGAGGCAGATGTTCTCACATGCATTTTGCTGAGCATTTCAAGGGCGTGAATGAATTACGTTCCCATAGCAATATGTTGCACCGAGTGACATGACTGATAAGGGAACTGAAAGTTATGCACCATAACTCATGTTCCCTGAAGGAAGGGAACGAGGTGAAACATACCTGGCCCTTTTCAATGCTGAAAGCTCGATGAAGTGCATTTTGGAGAATGATGGATGGGCGTCAGCGGCTTAAATACCCAGAGGGAGGGGACTCTGACGTGACGCTGACGCCCCTGCCGTAAAGGCGTGAATGTATTCCTTCAGGTAATCGTGCAGGGGCGCAATTTCCCATAGCAATAGCAATATGTTGCACCTCGTTCCCTTCCTTCAGGGAACATGAGTTATGGTGCATAACTTTCAGTTTTCGACACAGCAGCTGGATGCACGTGTGTCCATGTTGGTGTGAAGCCTCAGACACACAGGACATGGCAATCCTTGCACTTCTTGAAAAAAAAAAAAACTTGACTGGAATTTTTTATTTTCTTGTTTTATGAGAAGTTTTGCTTCTCATCCAAGGAATGTTCTCACCTCAAGCTGAGAAGTGCGAAGTTCTAAACTTTAAACTTCCTGAACTACTTTGTTCACATGAGCTGAGCCCGCACTGCCTGCAGAGACTCCATGAAGTATCTCAGTGGGCTTAACTGAAGGAGACTAGTTGACAAACCAACATTGTAAGAAAATGGGTGAATTTTCTGTTGCAGTGTTTGAGACCAAGCAAACAGCAAGCCAAGTGGTTGCATTATGATCCAACAAGTTTCTTCAAATAATGACATTTGTTTTGTGTGCACGGCTTTTAAAACTTTCTAGATGCATCATTTCATTGCCCACATCAAGCCTTAGCCGGCAGTTTGCACCAACCTGGGTGACCACCTCCTACTTTTGTGATTTAATCTATTGAAATAAACAGCTGCTATGAAGACAGATTTATACCTTTTTATTTACAGGTACGTGTGGCGGCCGTGGCGTAGTGGTAAGGGCAGTCGTCTCCCGATCGGAAAGTTGGCGGTTCGACTCCGGGGACCCGCACCATGTGTCGTTGTGTCCTTGGGCAAGACACTTAACCTTGAGTTGCTCCCGGTAGGACTGGAAAGCACCTTGCATGGTAGTCTGCCGCCACCGGTTTATGAATGTGTGTAGCATTCAATATATGTGTAGCACTTTGAGATTTTCAGTAATGAAAAGTGCGTTATAAATTGAATTAATTATTATTATTATTATTACAGGTAGTCCTCGACTTACGGCGATTCGGGGTTACGTCACAAATCTCATTTTAAAAAATTACAAACAAAAAATGTTTTAATCTTATTTTATGTGTTTAAATGTTCTTGATTTTATGTGTACAGCACTTTGTTGCAGCTGTGGTTGTTTTAAATGGCTTTATAAATAAAGTATTACCTATATTATTATTATTATTATTATTATTTAGAAGCCAATTTACGCAGTTTTCGGCAGTGTCCACCAGTTTTCGGTTAGCTTCCGTTAACTCCGGCCTCGACAACCGGCTTTGGACGGACCGTGTGTCCGATCAGAGGTTGCCTCGCTCGGATACATGAGCAAACACTCGGTGAACTCTGTGGACGTCTCAGGCCCGGAGCAGCAGCCACTGATCGCTCTGCCGCATCACACCACGCCGGCCGACACCACAAGCTCACCGCGGGATACGGTGACCATCCCGCTGCTACTGTCCCTGCCATCAGCCGGCCCCATCGGGGACACGGAGCTGACGGGCGGCGGAGAGGCCTGCTGCGGCCGGGAGCTCGCCTCGATGCTCCGCCTGGCAGCCTCGGATGTTGGTGGGACAACGAGCTAACATGCTAACACGCAAAAACAAGGCTTTGAGGCCTCTGATGTTGCCGGGACACGGGGCTAACATGCTAACATGCGGAGAAACATCTTTGAGGCCTCGGATGTTGCCGGGACACGGAGCTAACATGCTAACATGCGGATAAATGGCTTCACCAGCTCCCAGTAAGTTATTAACTCTTTTTTCCTTCATGCTCCAAATGTATGGAGCTAACATGCTAATAGGCCTTACTGTAAACAGTTTGGACCGCATGAAGCAGCAGGAAGCTGCAGAGCTCGGACGAGCAACGAGCTAACATGCTAACAGACAGAGACAAGCTTCACCAGCTCATAGTAAGAAATGAACTCTTTTTTTCCTTCATTATGGCTCCAAATGTACTGTATGTGTTTTTTGATCATTATATAGGGTACTGTGTTAGGATAGGCGACGTGCTTGGTAACTGTACAGTACCGTACATGTACATGTATAAGTGGCGGCCAGTGTGTATGTGTTTTCCAACTGACGGCGTTTTCAACATACGAACGGAGGTAGGAACGGAACTCGTTCGTAAGTCGGAGAGTACCTGTATTTATACATTTGCCGTTGTCGTGGCTTTTTACCATGGACGTTCAGGGCTGTAGCCTGCATACTTCCCGTCAGGACGAGTTCTGGTGCAAGGTGTCATATAACTTTTATTTTACCAAGCAAATCCCATTGGGTCACATGTCTGGGCCTGACTAACATGCACATTTTTGGTCTATGGGAGGAAACCAGCGTACCTGGAGAAAACCCACGCAGACGCAAGAAGAACATGCAAACTCCACACAGAAAGACCCCAGGTCCAACGTGGGATTGAACCCTGGACCTTCTTGCTGTGAGGCAACAGTGCTAACCACTGAGCCATTGTGCTGCCATAATAAAGCTCCAATGCCCTGAATTTACAGAAACTAAATTGAAAAGTATCATGAGTTGGATTACAGATAACAACATTAATTCTGTGACTGTCTGCACACAACAATTATGGCACTGTCTTTAACACATTTTAAATAATCAAGTGCCCAAGCTGTGAGCCTCTGAATCAGACGAGGAAACTGAGAACCCCCACTAACATTTTGCGTCATCATGGAAACTCCCTCACAAATGCTGTTCACCAACTGTTAAAGCTTGCTGAGATTCCTTCGGGGTCTTTGTTCAGCTGAACCACATGACATGAGGGATGTTTTGATCTCATGAATGATGGTGCAAACCTGACTGGGCATTAGACTTAAAGCTGCATTCAAATTTAAACTACTTCTGGGTTTGTTTGTTTTTTTGGGCGTTCTCAGAAGGATTGTTCCCTGACCCGTTTCTCAAACCATCAAGTGTTAGTACAGTTTAAAAAGCTTTAAATTCTGCATTTTCCAGTTTGAACCAGGGAGCAGCGCCGGCCCAAGGCATAAGCGAAGTAAGCAGCCGCTTGGGGCCCCAGGGTCACACAAAGGGGCCCCCAAAGAGGAGCTGAGTTTTGTGGGTTTTTATTTTTATTTACCGGTAATTTTTTTTTATTATTATTAGATTATTCTATTACACACAACTTCATCATAAAGTTCAGATTTTTATTTTCATAATGATATATATAACATATATATCATATATTTGTGTGTATATGTATATTTGAATATGTAGAAATCACTCTATGGAAAGAAAGAAATGACCGGTGGTTGGGAACCCCCCTCAGTGGGGCCCCAGTAGAGCACGTTTCACAGGTTTCTCAGCCAGCGCTCCTTGCCGCAATGTGAAGTACGCATGCAGCTAATTAAGCACCTGACACGTAACTAACGCTAGATAATGTCACAAAAAAGGGCATATATCCTTCAAGGGCTGAAAAAGGAAGAGGAAAAGAGATGATGAAGAAGAGAAAAAACGGCAAGATAAAGGTATGTTTGTACAAAGTACATCTCGTTTATCAAAAAATATTTGTGCAGCTGCTAATGGATAAATAGAGCTAGCAACATTGAACAGTCTGGACTACCGTGTTTGTACTTGTTAATAACTGAGTTTTAATTTTATGTGAGTTGATTGGCACTATATCTTTTTTTTTTGGCTCAAAACAGCGTTTTTGCTAACGCTTGATAGCAATAATTAAAACTTCACAATACATAACATTTGCTAGTCAAATGTTTTACATCAGGCTATATTGATATATTAACGGCTTACTAGCTATCCTTGAGTTGGCAATATGTTGTGGACTGTTGAGCATGATAATTTATGTGACTAAAATAAACAATTTTTTACACAAACTTATGTTATGTGAAATTCTGCAGGAGCACTGTTAAAATATTTTGTCAGCGAGAGTCCACATTACCAGGCTCAGCTGTGGGCAGTGCCATACCTGTCAAGTCTCCCGTTTTGGCCGGGAAACTACCGTATTTTACCCCTCTTTCCCGTCGTCATCCCGAATTATTATTTTCCCGGAAATTTCCCGTATTATAATATTCTTAAAAAAAACATTCCAGTGCCTCTGAATTATGTCACTAGCCTCGCGAGAACTGCCACCTGCAGTAGCCTCGGTGGAAGTTCTCGCGATGTTTGTGCTGGCAGCGGAACCCGGAAAAACACATCAGAAATGGATGAATGAAACGAGAGAAAATGCGTCCCTGCCAAAAAAGTTAAGACTTTGTGTAAATATCTTGAAAAATGGGAGAGCGAATTTACTTTTCCTAAAAGAAGAGTAGGGTGGGGGGCACAATTACGCGTTTTGTAAGATTTGTAACTGCGACTTTAGTGTCTCATGGGGGAAGGAACGGTGTCCGTCAGACTGCCGAAATCAGACTCCATGAAGCGGACTGACGAGAGCAACGCACCCCTGAAGCCACGGAGCTCGAATATCCAACTTCCAACGTAAAACTAACTTTACCGCAGTGTCCGACTGCATGAAAAATCCGTCAAGCACAAAGGTAGGCCTATCAGATTGTGATCACATTGTATTGTATTGTATAATTTTATTCATTTCATATTAAAAACAATGACAATTTTTTAAAAAAAAAATTAAACATAACATAAAATGAAAGGAAGCAGAAGAAGAAAACATTTCTTATCATATCTGCTCCTTATCAAACAATCAATTCAAACTATCAATTCAAACATAAATATACTTATTTGTAATACAAAATAATACAGTCTCATCAGAGATATACAGTCACATCAAAATATCTAATATAATTTGTTATATTAGAATCAACTTAAATGTAACTCTTCAATAAAATAGTTTTAATAATTTTCTTAAATATTAGTATGGACTTCACATTTTTACATTGTCCTCTAGTCCATTCCAAAGATCAATTCCTCTTATTGTAGTAGACCTACCCTTTAAACTGGTTCTAAACTTAGGTTTAACAAACATTTCCATTCCCTTTAAATTATAGCAACTAATCCTTTTCACAAAATAGGTTTGAATGTTAGATAGACACACAAACATAACTGGTTTGTAAGTGGCTGATAGGTAGTTATTTTAGATTTCTTGTAAACCTGTCTTAAAATGTAAGGGGTCCTGGACTTTGGTTGGGTAGTGGGATGGCTCGGAGTACCCGGCAGAAAATTTCCCTTATTTCTAAATCCAAAACTTGACAGGTATGGGCAGTGCATCAGGTAAGAGAAAGACTCACCATATAGCATACAATAAATTTTTAGTCATAATTACACTCCAGAGTCTGTAATTAAAGTATGCAAAGAATGTGTGTGCATATGTATGTATTTCATCTTTTGTCCATCTTTGTCCTCTTTAGAGCTAAGTCTAGAATCCCCATGTGCCCACTACAATCACTTCTGATCTACCTGGTAAGTTAACTGCATAACATCCTTTTTATAACTCCTAGACAACTAACTCATAATTTTTTTAATTTACAACGTAAGCAGAAAATAGAAGACTTTGGAGGAACAAATACTGTTTAAACATGTCTGAAGAAAATTTCAGTTTTACTGGCTGATTTGTTTTATTACTACTGTACAAGCAAAAAAGCAAAGTATGAAAGTATTTTTATACTTTTTCATAAAAAAGTGAACAACATAATTACAAGTATGATGTGACATCTAACATAACTACATTTTTTGTTATTTTCATCTTAGGTCCATCTCCATCCTCTGCAGAGCTAAGTCTAGCATCCTCTATGACCGCAGTCTCATCTGTGTCTGCAACTACTGCTGAACTACCTGGTAAGCAAAACCTCTTTCATAAAATTGTTTAACCATCTTGAGATATAATTCCAATATTATTTCTAAAATCAGACACTTAGACAACCAAATTATTTACATTTAAAAATACATTTCAGTTGGTGTACTGGCAGATTCCTTTTTATTATAAGCAAAAACACACTGGTATAAGAATAGTTGAACTTTTTATTTAAAAAAGTAAGCAACATAATTGTAAATGTGATATGACATCTAACATAATTTTTTTTGTTTTCATCTTAGGTCCATCTCCATCCTCTGAAGAGCTAAGTCTAGCAACCCCATGTGCCCACTGTCTCATCTGTGTCTGCAACTGCAGATGATCTACCTGGTAAGTTAACAGCAAAACATCTTCTATAATTCCTCTTTGTGCTCCAGATCATTTTCAGATTAACAGTTATGTACATCGCAAACATTTTCTGCCCTTTTATGTTATTATTAATCATCATCTTTCTTTTGTCTCTTTCTCAGAAGCTTCCACATCAAAGTCCGAGCCACACCAAGGATCATCAGCTCTGCCAATGGACCCAGCTGAGTGGCCATCTTTCCTCTCAGATGTAAACAGGACTGAGCAGGTGATGAGAGGACCACTGCCTATTAAGGATACCTTTTCCTTCCCCAAAAGGCATGATGGGCAAAGTTTTTATTTTATTTTTAGAAAGCTTGATTTTACCAGTTTATTCATAGGCAGTTTTATCAATATATTATGTCATGTCTGGCCTTCTGAGGACATTCATGAACTTGATGTGGTCCAAAATTAAAATAAGTTTGACACCCCTGCAATAAATTACATATATACATTAAAGCTGCACTATGTAACTTTGTAATGCAGTCTGTAACTTTTCTAACAATATATTTTTAACATATTTCTTCACTCTGTCACTATCTACTGACAGACTGATGTTAGACAAAGTAATCTCTGAAAAAAACTATAGTCCCCTTGCTTCTCTATCAGCATTTATAAAAACACTAAAAACACAGAGTGACCCGCCGTTAACCAGCCAATAAAAACAGAGTTTGTAACCAGCCAATAAAAACAGAGCTTGAATTTGAATCAGCCAATAAAAACAGAGCTTGAATTTGAATTTCAGCAGAGCCTCCCCCTCAGAGCCATATATGGCTCTGAGGGGGAGGGATCAGAATGCTTGCCTGTTGAAAATATTTCTAAGTTCTGCACTCTACAGAAAGTTACACATAGCACCTTTAAAAAGGACTGTCAGAGTTGCAATACGTTTTATCAGGTGGGAGAATGATAAAACCATCTGACCGTTGATTGCAGTAATTCACATTATTAGTAGAAACAGAGGGCCCCCATCCAAATTTCGCTTAGGGCCCCAAAGAGGCTTGGGCCGGCCCTGCCAGGGAGACACCTTACATGAGAAGTGAAGCATATTTTACAAAAACGAAATTAAACCCAGTCATTTGGTTTAAAAACTTTCAGGACTCACTTGTAGCCATTGTTTCTGACTGAAGAAGTGACGGGGTTCCTTTATGACTTGGGCAAACAAAGCTGACCGTCCACGGTCAGAGATCACTTTAGTGGAATTTATTTAGCTTTTTTTCAGGTGAACAATGGTGTTAGATGCAGAATATATACAAAAAGACGTCCAAGGCAGGTTAAAAAGAAAAAGACAAACGGTACCTGTGATACAAGAGTCCATCACCTTCACTGCGACTGGCCGAAGTCCAACCACCGACTGCAGGCCTGCAGAGCAGAGCCCTGCATTTAAAGCCACAGGCTCCGCCCACAGAAAGACCAAACAAGCAAAATAACTAAACAATTACTTTTAACTCAAATGAACTCTCAAAGGATGCAAAAAATAATACTAAAAATACTAATGAAAAAAAAATAAAAATAAACCTGTAATCAAAATATAATACTTAATAGAAAACACTCAATACGTTCTGATGACGTCACTACGTCATCACATGACTCTCTCCTGGTACGCCACAATCCGGAAACAATCCTTTTTGAAAACAACATCGGTAAAGTTTTAGAACTGAAAACAGATCAGAATGGATATATCAACTGAAGCAGGAACACTGCGTGTGCACCCACGATGAACCTCGTCTTTTTTAAGCTGCAGGAAAGAGTAAGTTAGCGATTGTGTACGTGTGTGCGGGCGTGCTCACACGCTGATACGGACTCATGATTAAGCCCCGGCTCGTGACGGCTCCTCCGTCACAGAAGATATGAAGTGGTTTATATTTAGACCAAAGTCCAGAGGACCAACAGTGGTGCCGTTGGTCAGAACTGTCCCTTCACAGCTAAATGTTCCTGCATTCAAATCCCGAGAAATTCTCTTTGTGGTATTGTGATGGACTGGAGACCTGTTCAGGCAGTGCTGGGCAGCGCTAATCCAAAAATTAGTTCCGCTATTTCCAATGGTGGGCAACGCTAATCAAAAAATTAGTTCCACAATTTCTAAAATGCTTATTAATTTTTTTAGGTCCACAATTTCAAAAGCACAAATGTCTTATGAAAATTAGGGGAAGCTAATCTAATCCGCTATTTATATTCGACAATTGGTAGCCGGCAGCGTTATGCAATATTTGCACTACATTGCCAACTGAAAAGTAACTAAAATGATCCTAAAAGGATGAAATTACAAAAATCAAAGGATTTATTTAATACTTTACGTACATATATTCTATTCGGCCACAAAATTAACAAAAAAGAGAATGATCTTTTAATCCCTAAAACCACTTTTAAATCTCAAATACACGGGTGTGTCGCCACCGCATTTATACATAAAAGTAACCCAAATACATAAAACTAACGACTCACCGTCGAGTGGTCGACACAAAACACACAATAAAATCCTCCGGCCACGTTAATTTGGCTTGAAACAGCGGGGTTCTCTGCGGATTTATCCATTAGTAACCCAGCACAACCAACCAGCTAGACACAGAGTTAGCGTCCAGTTCACCTCTGACCCGGAAGATGTCAACATTCTATAGGTAGTCAACAGATTTAATGAAAAGTAACTAAAATACATAAAACTAACGACTCACCGTCGAGTGGTCGACACAAAACACACAATAAAATCCTCCGGCCGCGTTAATTTGGCTTGAAACAGCGGGGTTCTCTGCGGATTTATCCAAGAAACCCAGCACAATCAGCTAGCCACAGAATTAGCCTCCGAGTTCACCTCTGACCCGGAAGATGTCAAGATGGAATAGTCCATTTTTAGTAGGGGGATAAAGAAATCGACCGGTTTTTGTATTGCGTATTTAATGATCGTTTTCATCGTAACTATAATTATTTTTATGTTAAATGTACATTAACAAGCAGGATCAATGTTAGGGATGTAGGTGACTGGCCGGGGCGGGGCGGGGCCGGGGCCCCTGCTGAAATGGGATCCCCAGGCACATGGTAGATCCGAGTCTGTTCTCCGCTCTGCTCCCTCCCCCTCCAACCCTCCCTCCTCTCTGCTCTTTACGGTGAGGGAGGGGAAAAAGGTAAAACAAGCAGCTACGGAGCCAGCATAAGAGCTTGTAAATAAGTTTATTGGTTTTTACTGATAGATAATTAGTTATTAGCGGTACTGCATTTTAAATAAAAATAGCACAAATCCGCTTATGAATTATAAAAGTTAGTCAAACCACAAAAACGCTGACAAAAAGTTTAGGTCCATTGTAAGCGGATTAGCGCTTTAGCGCTCTCTAGCGGTCTGTGCCCACCACTGGCTATTTCTAAAGCACTTATTAATTTATTTAGGTCCGCAATGTCAAAAGCGCTTATTTATTAGCAATGCTAGCGGAAGCTAAATGTTAACACGCTAACGTGCAAATGGCGAACTACTTTTTTAAATCCAGCAGATTTGACCATTTCGTGAAACGGTTAAGCTCAGAAAAACCTTGTGCTATAAAGTCAGCTAAGAAATGTAGGGCGGCCGTGGTGTAGTGGTAATGGCAGTCGTCTCCCGATCGGAAAGTTGGCGGTTCGACTCCCGGGACCCGCACCATGTGTCGTTGTGTCCTTGGGCAAGACACTTAACCCTGAGTTGCTCCCGGTAGGACTGGAAAGCACCTTGCATGGTAGTCTGCCGCCACCGGTTTATGAATGTGTGTAGCATTCAATATATGTGTAGCACTTTGAGATTTTCAGTAATGAAAAGTGCGTTATAAATTGAATTATTATTATTATTAATTTTTTTTTCTCAGCAAAGAAATAATTGTTTTTACTGTGTTTTGTTGTAAAGTCCTATGCTTCTGTGGCCGTCGCGGCCGCCATTTTGAACAGGGCAAATGGCTAACTACTTTTTTTAATCCAGCAGATTTGACCATTTTGTGAACCGGTTAAGCTCAGAAAAACCTTGTGCTATAAAGTCAGCTAAGAAATATATTTTTTCTCAGCAAAGAAATAATTGTTTTTACCGTGTTTTGTTGTAAAGTCCTTTGCTTCTGTGGCCGTCGCCATTTTGAAGAGGGCAAATGAGGCGCTGACGCGTCACGTAGGCCGCTGAGAAACATCCATAAGTTCACCCTCCATGTTAAAAACTCTTCGTCTGACTCTTCGAAAACAAGCAATAAGGCTGCAGAGTAACACACTGGCTGCTAACTGCTATAGAGAGAGCGCTCTCT
>JBBPBX010072783.1:0-17985 GCA_038048925.1 Garcialebias charrua | reverse complement strand
GTTTGAAAGGGGTGTAAAGGAAGCTGTGTATGTTAAGAGAGAAAAACCTTCTCTTAACAGAGGAGGAGGTCTGAGATTTCAACTGTCTAAGACTTATAACTCAGTTTTGGATTTGATTCCGAAACGTTTTACACCAGATGGGAGCAGGGATGCTTTGTCTGTAAATTAGACTAACAAAGTTCTCTGAGCAGCCTCTTTTGTTGTTTGGGAGGTGTTGTTTGTCAATTTACATACAGTTTTGTGTCTTCTAAAGGAGACCTCAAGGGAACCTCCTACTGTTAGGTGTGATCTTTCAATTTACATGTATGTGTTACAAACCCCCTTTTGTTTAAGCTGGGATGTGTCGTTTTGTCAATTTAAATAGAATGGGCATTTTAGTTAATTTGTGGTGTTATCTCAGTTTCCAATTTCATATGTTGGTGCGTGACTTGTAAGCCTGTATAAAACTTCTCGTTCTCACAGCTTCCATTCAGAATTGAAAAAGACTTCTGGACAGAAGTCGAAACGTTTTCTGCAACAAATAAAGTCCAGTTGATCCTGTATTGAACGCCTTTTTTGATTTCATCATGTCCTGGACGACTGAGAATCTTCACCAGCATATGAACGTCAGCTTGGAGGTCATATAACCAGGTTCACAGAGTTAAACTTTTAGGACTATAAATTTGCAGTTAGACAATTGATTTATTAAGAATGTTGTTTTTTAATAACATTTTAATGCATTTCCTCAATTCTTTTTTCTTTTTTTACAAATTAGACTTGCCCGTCGTTTGAGAATTCTAGACGTCTCCCCGACGTGCAAACAAGGTCTACTTCTGGACGTCTAACCATGACCGCATTTTTACGTTGTATGAACGTCAGACTTGGAGGTCATATAAACCAGGTTCACAGAGTTAAACTTTTAGGACTATAAATTTGCAGTTAGACAATTGATTTATTAAGAATGTTGTTTTTTAATAACATTTTAATGCATTTCCTCAATTCTTTTTTTTTTTTTTTTACAAATTACTAAACAGACTTGTCCGTCGTTTGAGAGTCCAATTCTGGACGTCTCCCCGACGTGCAAACAAGGTCTACTTTTGAAAGTCTAACCAAGACTGCATTTTGTATGTTGTATGAACGTCAGACTTGGAGGTCATATAGACCAGTTCATCGAGTTAATCTATATAGGACTATAAAAGTGCAGTTAGACAATTTATTTATTAAGAATGTTGTTTTTTTTAATAACATTTTAATTCATTTCCTCAATTCTTTTTTTTTTTTTTACAAATTATATATACTGTAAATTATTTATTTGAACAATAATAATAATAATGTAATAATGTGTTTGTCTGTCATCTGCGTATGTTTCCCATACACAGACGAAATTCGTCTCTGCATTTAACCCAACCACCCCAGGTGGTGCAGTGAGCAGCCAGAGGGCGCTCGGGGAGCTGGAGAATTAGGTGTGCACTCATAGACACCCCAAGGTGTGTAGTGGCCGGGACGCGAACCCGCGTCCTTCGGGTCCCAAGTCAAACGCCCTAACCACTACACCATCTTGGCTCCTTAATGTTGTTGTTGTTGTTGTTGTTGTTGTTGTTGTTGTTGTGTTGTTGTTGTTGTTGTTGTTGTTGTTGTTGTTGTTGTTTGTGTTGTTGTTCATTCATTCAACCTTTATGTAGGCAGGTTAATCTCGAGCCTCGAGGACTCATTTACAAGAGACCTCAATTTTATTCCACGACGTCGAGGTCGCACATTCATTTCAGTATGTGCTGTTCATGCTGTGGTGGCTTTAACCTCATTTTAAATTGTAACTACAATGTTGAGAAACTTTCTGTAAAACTTTCATCTTTCCATAAGCAGGTGCTCTTGGCGTGGATGCTCATATATAAACATAACTTCTCACCTCACAAATACCTAATCTGGAACAACAGAGATATTTTATTCAAAAAAATAAAATCACTATATCTTGAAACTTGGGTTCAGAATGGGATCCTATGGGTGGCTCAGTTGATTAATAAGGAAGGACAATTAATCAATTACAATGAATTCTGCTCAATATATAATTTTCCAGTTAGTCTCCAGGAATTCTCCATGGTGGTTAATGCTATACCTTTGGGCACCTTAATGTTGTTTAAAAACACAAATGATACTCTGTCTGTTCCACTCACTGTCCCTGATCCAACTGAATCATCTGTGGGGAAAATCTGTTTTTCAGAGGAGACTGGGAAGAGCAATAAGGGAATACACAGGTTGTTCCAAGAAATTAATGTACTGTTTCTCGTCCATCTTTAACATTTTACTGGAGCCGTTATGTCCAAGATATTCAGTGGAAAACAGTTTGGATGATCCCCCATCAATATTTAATTGTAAACAAGGTGAAGGAAGTGTCATTTAAAATTCTCCATAAAATTTACCCTGCTAAGCACTATATGGTAAAATTTAAAAGAGACATAAACACTAGTTGCAGCTTCTGTGAGGGCCATCCAGAAACTGTGACACATCTCTTTTGGCTCTGTCCCTTTGCACATAGGTTCTGGTCTGAGTTTAGCAGGTTTATTAATGACATATAATTTTTCATTATGCTAGGAAAATGTTTTATTTTGTTTCTATAAATTCCATAGAAAGGATAATAAACGTTTCTTTATTATAAACCTGTTAATAAAAAAAATCATATTGGTGTGAGTGGATAGCTGTAAGGTGAGAAGGGAGGCCATCTATAAAAGGAAAAAAAAAAAAAAGGAACAATCTGTCCAGGAGGAGATTTTGCTGAGGAAGACTCACAGAACATAATGTCCATGAAGAAACAAGTGGAGAGAGGGCTGCAGATGGACAGGACATTCCACCAGATGTTTTCTGTCTGAGCTGAGGACCCTGCTGCTGTGGAACCAACACAAGACTTATCCTTTGCTGTCAGATCTAATGTTGCATACTCACATTTGTGTTCAATCTTCTCCCACACCGAGCAAACATGTTCTCCACTGCAGGAGACACTGTCTGTCCACAACACACATACTAAATTCATAGTAAATTTAACAAAAAGGAAAAAGTTCATAGAATTAAAATTCAAACAGAAGTTTAAATTATTTCATCCTGAAAGAACTCTGGCTAACTACTGTAGCTCTTTTATAACATGATGGAGTTAAACTCAAAGTAGTCCCCTCAGATAAATAAGTGTTATTATTTTTATATGAAAGTTTCTGTTAACTTATTATTTTTATATGAAAGTTTCTGTTAACTTATTGTTTTTATATTTTATTGTTTCTGTTCAGTGCCCTGACACTACTTCTGTTGTGACTTGACGCTGTGAATAGCACCAATGTAAACTGGTTGTGTGAACCAAATCTTGTAAGAAAATAAAATGTTCAACACATTCTGACTTTGTCTTCTAATTGATGTATTATCACCCCCAAAAATGTGTATTTTGATGTAAGACAGGCTCAGAGAGTCCAGTTTTATTTTAACCATTTTAGTAAACACAAATGTGATGACCATGTTACATTACTGTATAAAACGTATAACACTTGAGCTAAATGACACACAAGATTTAAACACTGTTTACAACATCTTCTGATTTTAAATCACAGCTTTCTCGACTGCTCTTACTTGTAGATTTAAAAATGTTTGCTGGTGAAGATTCTCAGTCATCCAGGACATGATAAAATCAAAAAAAGGTGTTACTGTACAGAAACAACTGGACTTTGTCTGCTACAAATAAAGTCAGTTGTTTCTGTATTGAACACCTTTTTTTGATTTTAAAAATTAATCAGTCAGAGAAAGGTAACTAGTTGAACAGAGCTGCTTCTAGCCTCACTGCTATTGTAATATTATTTGGGTATTATGTGTGGGTTGTAGCGGTGGCATCTTTCCACTTCTCAGAAACATCCAGGCATGGACCAGAGGATCCCCTCATCATCACCTCCTGCCATGTCCTCCTGTACAGTGGAAGAAAAATGTTTAAGGGCTGCTACAAACAGGTTCATAAAACCATCTTTTTTGGTAAATGCAAATGCTTATTGTCAATTACCATGTGACGTGTGCTGCTGACCACTTGACCAGGTCACCCTTGAAAAAGAGATCTCCATCTCAACGGACTCTACCTGGTAAAATAAAGGTGATTGTGTGGTGGACCACTAGGGGGCTCTACTCACACCCAGTGGACCGAAGGCATTACAGGATGTTTTATTGTGAAAGGTCCAGAGGACCGGATGTTGTATTGAGTATATAAGGCGGTGTTGGGTGTTTTCCCGCCAGTTGAGTAGGAGTTGATTAAAAGTGAAGAACTATATCCCGTCTCCTGTGTCGTCTCTTCACCACCTCCTACAATTGATTGATATACAGGTAGTCCCCGAATTACGAGCGCTCTGATCTACGAGGTTCCAGACTTACGAGCTGGCGAATTTTTGGAAAAAACGAAAAAAATACTGAGTTTTCATGTGTTTTTTCACCACAGTTAGTTAGCTAAGCATATGGACACACGTTTCCGATCATTTTTATGCACTCATAAGCAGTTTTTGGATGAAAATAGAGTGTTTGTAGTCGCGCTAGCGAAAACCGTTCCAATTTACGAGCGAAATTCCGGATTTACGAGAGACATGGCGGCCGTTCCAAATTACGAGATTTCCGGTTTACGAGCGCCTCGTTGTAACGGATCTCGCTCGTAAATCGGGGACTACCTGTAGCAGACATCTGTTGAATATAAAAGTTTATATTGTCTGATATTTAAGTTAACAGGTTTGACTTCAGCTCAACTTTTGTACACAAGCTTGAGTTAAAAACATGAACATCTGATAATCATAATATTAACACATGAATATCTGATATTCATAATATTAACACAAAACATGAACATCTGATAGTCATAACATTAACACATAAACAACTGACAATCATATTAACACACGAACATCTGATAATCAAAATATTAATACATAAACACCTGATAATCATAATATTAAAATAACTTGCTTCAAAACTGAGTAATTCCTAAGTAGATTTTGAAAAGTGATGTTCTTTGGAATAATGATCAGACAAGACTTCAAGGTGCACTTGCTGTGGATTTCCCTCTTTTGAGTCTGAAGAACTTTCTGGTTTTAGATAATTACTGAATGTGGCATCAGAGCATTTTTATGCAGGACCAATTTCTTTTTAATAAGTTTTAAGTAGCAAAGATTAAATCTGCTCAAAACCCAACAATAATTGAATAATAATATGTAAGAATAAAGCCTTTGTTAAACACAACGTTTAGAAAACACTTTTGTAACATCTAGTTGAGAGGCATATCAGTCAAGAATGATAATATAATAATATAAACATTAGATAAAGACTAGCATTAGCATGTTAGCTCCACAAACAAATTCACCAGAATAAACAGTCAGCTGATCTGATAGGCTTTTTTCACAAACAACCATGTAAAAATTGAGAGGCATATGTCAGAAATGCAAATAGACATTAGATAAAGGGCTTTCATGATTCAAAACGTACCTGTAGCCAGCCTGCTTGTCACTGTACGGCTGATTTTCCAGAAAAATAAATAAACTACCGGAAACACGCTGTCGATACGCAACGTTCACGTTAGACGAGTCCAGGCTCAAGGGCGGCGAAAACTGCGCCCTGAAGACTCCAATAATTCTGTAAAGATGGGACATAACTGCAAATAATGAATAACACAGGTGAATGCTTTGATTATATTTGTGTTAGGACACAATTAAAAGAGTAGAAATAGTCTTTTTGTGAGTGAATCTGTCCTTTGATTCAAACTAATGGAATAAATTGTGTTAAATGTCTGTTTACTGAGAGGGTCAGTAAAAAGCATAACTGAAGAGTTCAAAACAACTCAGTTGACCATGGATTGGTCCACTACAACATCATTAAAGCCCAACACCCACCATGTTTTCCAATTGCATCGCCATTAATATTTATTAGTTTATTTAAAAATAATACAGGAGCGTTTACTTATATTGTGGAGAAATAACACTAAATGTGTTATTTCATGATTTATAGCAGATTTTAGCATGCAGCTCCGGGAAAATCTGCCCCTCTCCATATATGGGCATTCACTTGGGCATTCACGTCACTAAAGTGACGCCTTGGAGTTACAGGCGAGCGAGGGAAAGAAAAAGGAAGCATTTTTAAATACTCCTAAAGCTGCCTGTGTTAATTAATCCTGCTGTCGCTCACTCATATTCTGAGCGAGCATCCACTTAGACATACTAGTTTTATTCGTTTGATCGCGACAAATTCATTCATTTCCGCATTGACTTTTTATTCTCTCCCCCACCCGTGATCAGAAAGGCACCCAGCCTCGCAGCTGAGCTCTGCCCGCGCGCGTGCTTCACTGCTTCCCGCAACAAGGCTGACGAGAGCAAATACATACACTCGAGGGAGCAAATTACACCGGCACGAGGAACTTCAAAGGAACGAGGAACGAGGAGCCAGAGACACGCGCGGCTCGCTCCAGAATGAATGAGAGCAGCAACAGGTCCGCAGCGGTGTTATAAAATAAATAATAAATAAAATCAGAGCGCTGGTCCACACACAAATGCACAAGGAAATATGCAGGAAATATGCACTTTTAACGCACTCTCTCTCATAAACCTCCATGGAAACTCACTCCTACCTTCTGCCTTCTGGGTGGAGATCATGTAACAAAAGGCATGACCCTTCGGGACTTTTCGGCCAGGTTTCCGGATTCATTCGGGAGTGGGTTGTTTTTTTTTTTTTTTTTTAACCCTCGCCTGGCCCAAATGCAAAAATGAAAATAAAATTCATAAAATACTACAGTAATTCTCCAATATGGTGAATTGTTACTGTCACGGTGGGTGTTGTCCTTTAACTAGGGCTTGGAATACAGCTGGGGCATTAGTCAAACCAAAAGACATCACAATATACTCCAAGTGTCCAAGTGGGGTCCTGAACGCTGTTTTCCACTCATCCCCTTCTTTTATTCGAACCAAGGGGTAAGCGTTCCTTAGGTCAAGCTTAGAAAAAAGTGGTGGTAGATTGAAGTTGCTCGTGAATAGAATCAGTCAGCGGAAGAAGGTATTTGTTTTTAATGGTTTTGTTATTCAAACCACGGTAATCAATGCCGGGCTGAAGAGTTTTGTCTTTCTTTGTTACAAAGAAGAATCCTGATCCTACTGGTGAAGTGGAGGGGGGGATTGATACCTGAATCCAGTGATTCATTAATGTATTTCTCCATACTCTCTCTTTCGGGGCCAGAGAGATTGTAGCATTGGCTTTTGGGTAAAGGAGCACCTGGGAACAGAAAGATAGAACATTTGTACGGTCAATGAGGGGGAAGTGACAAAGCCCTCAATCTACTAAACACAGAGGTGAGGTCCTGGTAGACCGAGGGAATAGTGGTGAGGTCAATTTCCTCTTTGGGTGATTCAGGTCTTGATTGGGTGGTGATAGCAGAACGTAGGCAATGTTTTAAACATTTGTCGCTCCAACTTGTCCAACAGTCGTCAGGTTCGCAGTTTATCTTGGGGTTGTGTGTTTTGAGCCAAGGGTACTGTTAAATTATGTTCTATATCTGAAGCAGGGAGAGGAGGAGCACTCGCCATCCATTTCAGAAGGTTTATTTTACTCACATGTAAAGTACAAGACCACCAGCCCTGGGACATTACCACCTTAACTTGCAGTCACAAACAATGGCCCCTAGTGTAAAATGGAAACCCATCTTCTTCAGAGCTCGGCCACAACTCCCAGGAGTTACAACCACCATCAACGAATGGGATGCCCTACTCAATCATGTGACCCAGCTCTCAACCAATAATATCTCGCCATCTTGTGTTCTATAATGGGTGGGTGCGTGAATGTTGGGAGTTGTAGGCATGTAACTAAAACTGCATTTTCTACTGGAAACAACCAGATCGTGTTTAAACACAATATCATTCTAAATAACAAAACAGGATCTATATATTTCATGACGTTAATATATTCTCTGATAAAAAACTATGTGTCGTAATTACAGTTAATGTACAGTGATAAACACTAACATTTCCTATCCAATATCATTAGCAACCATCCTAGGCTTAAATTAACGCTCCTAAGTAATATAAATTTGATTTGATTTGATTTATTTATTTCATTTTATAAAAACACACAACAATAATACATACAGTAGAAGAAAATAAAAAAACAGACATATAAAAAATGAAAGGCGGCAGAAGAAGAAAAAAATCTTATTTTTTCTGCCCCTTATACTCCAATAAACAATTCATATAACCAACTCATTTGATTCCCATAACTCAGTTTTAACCTTCAATAAACTTCATACAACCAACTCACTTGATTTCCAAGATAAAGAACAACTAAATTTATCATTTTTAATTTTGTATGATATATTTTATATATTTTATACCTTATGCATCACATACAACATTTAGATTCCAACACATTTCAATGTATAATTTTAACCGATTAAGCTTAATCAGTCTTTTGAAAGCAACTATTGAATCAATAATAATAATAATGAATTCAATTTATAACACACTTTGCATTAGTGAAAATCTCAAAGTGATACACACATTGAATGCTACACACATTCATACACCGGTAGTGGCAGACTACCATGCAAGGTGCTTTCCAGTCCTACCAGGAGCAACTCGGGGTTAAGTGCCTTGCCCAAGGACACAACGACACATGGTGTGGGGAACCTGGATTTGAACCATCAACCTTCCGACCGGGGGATGACTGCCATTACCACTACGCCACGGCTGCCCCAATCACTTTAATGTCTGATTCCAATTCATTCCATAACCCTATTCCTCGAATTAAAGTAGATCTTCCCCGTGAACTAGTGCTAAAACATGGCTTAAAGCTCCCCTGACATCATCTTTTAACTTTCCATAAAATGGCACAACATATACATATATTAAGATTGACCTCTGATCGTTTTTGCTAAAACAATGTGAAATGAATGAAAATTTCTCTCCAAAATAGTTTAAAATTAGCGCCGTTTTTTTTACATGGTAAATACGGATTTTCCCGTCGCGCGATTATGACGTCACATGTAGACTCGGCTCGAACGCGCACATTGAATACAATGAGGAAGATACAAACGCATCCGTCCAATTTAGCCATTTAAAACTTTAGATTTTAGCGGTTTGTCTTCAGAGAAGCCAAAGTTATTTCGAGTGATCAACCAGAAACAGCAGGTTATAATTTTTTTTCTCCTGATGCTGTTTTTTGTAGACTTTTCACTTCAGGAAGTGAGCAGCTGTGTGATGACTTACAGGAGCTGCAGGTTGACGAGGCAGAAGGAATTCTACAACATCTAAATCGTTTCCACAGCACTGAAATGGTAATATATTAGTTAATGTTTCTAATAATTATTCAACATTAATTTATAGTTTAAAAAATTAGTCCCTTTTAAAATATCTGTTAAATATTTTAATGTTTATTCTAACATACGTTCTGAAAAACATCATTCATATTTCCAGTTGAAATGTGCATGTTTACATGCACTAAATGTTCACTAAAAATAAAAATAAAATGTTTATATGTCAATCATTAAATTTAAAAATAAATTTATATCAAATACCGTCAAAAAACATAAATTTCCATAGCTGTTTTAATAAAAATATCAGTTTGTGTTTTCAGGTTTCCAGGTCTCCAGTCCATCACAGGCACACCTGGACAGGTTTCCAGTCCATCACAGTGACACCTGGACAGGTCTCCAGTCCATCACAGAGACACCTGGACAGGTCTCCAGTCCATCACAGAGACACCTGGACAGGTCTCCAGTCCATCACAGTGACACCTGGACAGGTCTCCAGTCCATCACAGGGACACCTGGACAGGTCTCCAGTCCATCACAGAGACACCTGGACAGGTCTCCAGTCCATCACAGTGACACCTGGACATGTCTCCAGTCCATCACAGAGACACCTGGACAGGTCTCCAGTCCATCACAGAGACACCTGGACAGGTCTCCAGTCCATCACAGAGACACCTGGACAGGTCTCCAGTCCATCACAGAGACACCTGGACAGGTCTCCAGTCCATCACAGAGACACCTGGACAGGTCTCCAGTCCATCACAGAGACACCTGGACAGGTCTCCAGTCCATCACAGAGACACCTGGACAGGTCTCCAGTCCATCACAGAGACACCTGGACAGGTCTCCAGTCCATCACAGAGACACCTGGACATGTCTCCAGTCCATCACAGAGACACCTGGACATGTCTCCAGTCCATCACAGAAACACCTGGACATGTCTCCAGTCCATCACAGAGACACCTGGACAGGTGTCCAGTCAAGACATCTCAGCTGCATTTTTTGGACCAAACAGGACGGATGAAATCAAACTGATTCAAACATCTAAAAGTGTTTTTGTTTAAAATAAATGTAAATTTACAACAAAATAAAAAAATATTGATGGATAAAAATACACAAATAAAAACTAGTTAAAAATATACAAGCATTAATTTTGGCACCATATGCAGATTCTATAAGATTTCATCAAAAACAAACCTTTAACAATTTTAATAAAAAGTGAACAAGTCAAAAGGATGCTGGTTTACTTTTTTTCCTAAACATGTCACCATAAAACATTTTTTAGTTTGTAGCCTTAAAAAAGACAACACTCAAATGAAGCATCACAAAATGTTTATTCTCATAGTTTGAATTAGCTTGTTTTCACTTTAACAGCAGGGTCGTGTTCTCCCTCTTCGTTTCTGTTGTTTTAGTTCTCCATGGGCAAGAAGAGTTGAACAAAGAGACGTGTCAGCGGATTCGGATGACGTGTAGGGAGATTTGATCACATCATCCAACACCTTAAACAGAAAAGCGGGGCTTTGTTATATATGTACCAGTAATAAAGTATTTATATGATTTAAAAAAATTGGGGTGAATATCATTTATTGTTTGAATTGACAGGTTTCCAGTCCATCACAGGGACACCTGGACAGGTGTCCAGTCAAGACATCTCAGCTGCATTTTTTGGACCAAACAGGACGGATGAAATCAAACTGATTCAAACATCTAAAAGTGTTTTTGTTTAAAATAAATGTAAATTTACAACAAAATAAAAAAATATTGATGGATAAAAATACACAAATAAAAACTAGTTAAAAATTTCAGAACGTATGTTAGAATAAACATTAAAATATTTAACAGATATTTTAAAAGGGACTAATTTTTTAAACTATAAATTAATGTTGAATAATTATTAGAAACATTAACTAATATATTACCATTTCAGTGCTGTGGAAACGATTTAGATGTTGTAGAATTCCTTCTGCCTCGTCAACCTGCAGCTCCTGTAAGTCATCACACAGCTGCTCACTTCCTGAAGTGAAAAGTCTACAAAAAACAGCATCAGGAGAAAAAAAATTATAACCTGCTGTTTCTGGTTGATCACTCGAAATAACTTTGGCTTCTCTGAAGACAAACCGCTAAAATCTAAAGTTTTAAATGGCTAAATTGGACGGATGCGTTTGTATCTTCCTCCATTGTATTCAATGTGCGCGTTCGAGCCGAGTCTACATGTGACGTCATAATCGCGCGACGGGAAAATCCGTATTTACCATGTAAAAAAAACGGCGCTAATTTTAAACTATTTTGGAGAGAAATTTTCATTCATTTCACATTGTTTTAGCAAAAACGATCAGAGGTCAATCTTATATATGTTGTGCCATTTTATGGAAAGTTAAAAGATGATGTCAGGGGAGCTTTAACAAAAAGATTCATCCCCTTAAGATTATAACTACTCGTTCTTCTGACAATTTTTTTTGAATATTTGAAGGAAGTGCATTATTTTGTGCTTTATACAAAACTAACAAAATATTATAATCAACTAAATCATAAAACTTCAGCAGTTTCATTTGATAAAACAAAATGCTTGATGGATGATGGAAATTCTTTCTGGTGATAATTCTAATAACTCTTCTGTAATATAAAAATAGGCATTGTAATTGATTTACATGCTGTACCCCAGACGTTAACACCATAAATTAAGTGTGGCACAAATGATGTATTATACAACAAATAAAGTGCCTTATCATTTAATAAATCTTTAACTCTGTAAAATATCGCAATAAACTTAGATAATTTAGTTTTAACTGAACTTATATGTTGTTTCCAGGATAATTTATCATCAATGGTGATACCCAAGAACCTCACCTCATGAACTCTGAATCTCAGATCCATCAATTAAAAAAGATACATCAATCGATTTATTTTTATTACTAAATATCATGTAGCTAGTTTTACCTAAATTCAATGTTAATTTATTAATTTTAAACGAAGTCTGAATTTTATCAAGTTCTGTCATCATTAATTTCAAGGTTTGTTCGATATTGTCACCACTACAAAAAAGTGGTGTCATCAGCAAAAATAATGCACTTCAGGAGTCCTGAGACCTGTACCAAATCATTTATGTATAATAGAAATAATTTTGGTCCTAGTATCGATCCCTGAGGAACTCCACATGTAATAGTGCTGAGCTCGGATTTCACCTCATCCATTTGCACAAACTGTTTCCTATCAACCCAAACCCATTTCAATGCCAATCCTCTAAAACCATATCTATGAAACTTGTCAAGGAGTATATAATGATCAACTGTATCAAACGCTTTTTTTTAAATCAACAAAAACACCCACACAATACTGTTTATGATCCACTGCTGTAGTTATTAATTCCATTAACTTCATCAGAGCCACGGATGTTGAATTTCCTTTTCTGAATCCATATTGATTATCGGAGAGGTGTTTCTTTTTCCTCGCTCCTTGGGTGGACCTTGGCGAGCTGGGGGGGTACGCAGGGTCAGCGGGGGAGCTGACTCGCTGTGGGAGCACTGTTCCTGCAGATATTTTTCTCCCCATCCCTCAACACGCACCTCCGCCCTCTTCATCTTAAATTAATACATGTAGGGAATTTGAGTCTCGGGTGTGCTGCGATGGTTTTACATCTCTGTTGTTCAGAGCACCTGGGACTCAATTTTATATACACTTTAGACATTCATTCATAAACATCTTCATAAAAGTCACATATAGGGAATGGAGTGAGCACTATGGCTATGGGTGGCGGGATGACACCAATCTCACCCCCATGCCTATGCTCACTCAACATTATGCATTTAGACAATTAGGGCTTGGGTTAGAGTTGGAGTGGAGGGGAAACTGGTATAATGCCAGCCTTTGCTCCTTCTCTTTCCTTTTTAAGTACACTTTAGAACAACACTCACCAACAGTACATTTGGGGACGGGGGTGTGTGTGTCGGGGTCTTGATTTGTTAATTTCAATTTTATTTATTTATGTATTTATTTATATATATATATATATATATATATATATATTATATATATATATATATATATATATATATATATTATATATATATATTATTTATTTATTTTTCTCTTACCCCCCTGGTTGCCTGGCGGACATTCTGGGGGTGGGCCGTCAGGGGTTGTGCTGGGGTGTGGGGGGGTTCGGGGCCTGCGGGTTTGCCGTGGGCGGGACTGGCAGTGCGCTCCCCCTGGGGCTGCTTGGGCTCGGGTGTCCTGTCCTGTCGGCGGGGCGCGGGGTGGGCCGGATCTTGGATGTCTGCTACTCTCCACCCCAGAATGAATGGGCCTACCTCCTGGGTTTGGATGTGGGCTGCCCCATGTAGGGAGCAGGTACATGTCTTGGACCTGGGGGGTATAGAGTGTGCATCGGGATTATGAATGGAGCGTGTCGTTATTGTTTGTCTTTCTATGACTGAGGGTGAGGATGAGGGTGGGTCTGAATGAGTGTGTCTGTGTATGAATGTTTAAGTGTCAGGCTGGGACTTGGACTGCCCCCTCTCTGATACTTCTGAGGCTACCTAGTGTCGCGCTCCTGCCACGTGGCCCCCTGGTGGGTGTTCCTCTGCCTGCGGGCGTGCTTGGGGCCCTCACTATCTGGGGCTGGGCGCTTGGGCGTTTGTCGGCTCGGCCTGGTGGCTGCCTGGTGGGGCTCGGGTCCTCTGGTCCTGTCGGGTCTGGACCTGAGGGATGGGCGTCCCCGGTGCCCGAGCATCGGTGACCGGCCCTGGGGCTACATCGGTGCAGCGGGCTCCGGCGGGGGCCTGTGTATTTGTCGCTGTTGACCCCGGGGGGTCATTGTGTGTGGTCCCTGGTGGGGTTCGTCCGGTTCTTCCCCTTGGTCGGATCTGGGGAGTGGACGAGTGGCTCGTCCTGTTCGGGTGGTCCTGGGGACTCTGGGCTCGGGGTCCTTCCTGGGGTCTTGGGCTTTGATCGCCCTTTCGTCTGTCTCGGGCTTTGGGGGGACGGATCTCTGATGCTTCACAATCGCTACTAAATGTTCTATTGGAGGAACCTTATTCACTTATGCATGCTCACAACCACACACAAATGGATGTAGGGATGTATATGTAGATATATGTAGATGGGTATATAAATGAATATAAATATATATGTATGTATACTGTATATATATTTGTAGGTATGGGTATGTTTATATATAGAAATCTAATGCAAGGTCATGAATATTATCAGTCTTTATGCTTGTATGTTTCGTTGCTGTGTTCTGTCATGTGCTTTGCAGGATTGTGGACGGAGGTTTGGTGTGTTTGCCTTGTGCTCTTTTTGTGGATAATTGTTGTTTTGTTGTCTCACTTTCTCTTTTCTTTCTTTCTCTCTATTAAAAAAATACATATTGGAGTGAGAGGATGGCTATAAGGTGTGAAGGGAGGCCATCTATAAATGAAAAAAAAAAAAAGAATATTAAATTTTTCAACAAATTGATCCATCCTGATAACAAACAGTTTCTCCTATATCTTTGAAAATTGTGGAAGTAATGATATTGGTCTGTAATTGTTGAACTCAGATTTAGCACCACTTTTAAAAAGAGGTAACACCTTAGCCACTTTCATGCGATCTGGAAATACTCCGGACGAAAAAGACAAATTACATATATATGTGAAAGGTTCAATTACATAACTCATAATTGTTTTCACAAACATCATGTCCATATCCAGCCAGTCCTTAGATTTCTTGTCAGCAAATTTATTTACAATATTCATAATTTCTTCAGAATCAGTTTTCTTTAAGAACATACAGTTTACATTAATCCTCAATTAAGTAGTTCACACTTTTGTCAATTTTCAGTATTTTAGCAGCCAGGTCTGTTCCAACATCCACAAAGTATTTATTAAAGCCATTAACAATTTCGTTTTTGTCATTAGTTTCCTTATCATTTATGAGAAAATTTTGTAGACTACTTGTTCTTACAGCTTGTTTTTTCACGACGCTATTCACAACCTTCCATGTTGCTCTCATATCCCAATTACATTTATTCAATAAGTCACTATAATAATCTTTCTTATGTTTCCTTATTATTCCCACAAGTTTGTTTTTGTACTTCTTATATCTGTCTTCAGCTTCTTTTGTTTTACATTTCAAAAAAATAGAATACAAATAATTTTTCTTTTTACATGCATTTGTAAAGGATTATGAAGAGGTCAATATTAATACTGACCTCTTTACCTTAATTAATTTACTTATTCAGATTGAATAGTAATTTCACGGATTCTTTTCTTTTTCAGTTTACCCAATATTTCTGTGATCTTGATGATGGATAAATAAATAAAGCCATTAAGTGACAGAGACGTTAACTTAGTTTGATATGTCAAAGAGACACTATCATTTATTCAAAACAAAATCAACTAAATTAACACCATTACACTTGATTGACATGATTTCACTTTCTTTCAATTTAACACGTCAGCACAGTTAAATTTAACACAACAGACTTCAATACTGGATGTTAAACATATTTAGTCTGAGGGCTCTTTAACTTAATTAGTTTCCAGCTTAGAATTGAGGGAAAAAGATAGGAGGAAGATGGAGAGATGGTTTAAAGGAAATTATCTTGAGCATGATACCAAAAGTGACACTTCCATCCGACTTCTGCTAAAATCCAGGTACGTTTGTAAACAGCTCTTTACCTTTCGACGACGAGTCTGATAAAGAGATGGCACCAGCCTGTAAGATGCACAGTCCTTCAGGCCCAGTTCGTCCGAACTGGTCATTCGTTTACGTTTTCAACGTCTCCTGGGTTCCGCTTGGTCATCAGAAAATATGTCAGCTCCTGGCCTCTGACTTCAAGATAAGCTTATTCCAGGAAGGAATAAACAAAGTTTTGAGCTTACGCTCGTTCGAAGTGGATTCATAACAGCATGTTATACAATCCTTAGCTGAATGACTGTCCTTGGCGGGTGACAGGCATTCATTCAGCTCTTTGGGACGTCTTCATGTCTTGAAGTTCCCAGAAACTCACAGGAACTAACTCCTTCCTTCAAAACTCTGAAGCGTTCTTGGACACAAAACGCTTTTACTCAAAAAAATTGAGATTAGAACACACTTTCCTCATTGGTCCGTGGGCCAAGAGGAGTGTGAAAACGTGAAGTGAAAAACTCAAGGTTGACAGCAAGTCTGCTTAGATAACAAAGAGGAATGTTTTGGAAAAGTGTCTGAAAGAGAGGAGACATCTCGACGCTACCGAGAGTTTCAGCTGAACTCAACAAAAACAACTCCTGAGCAAGTCAATTTGACACCTTATTCAACTTTGTCATAGATATTTTGAGTAGACACTTTCATTTGGTCAAATAACACAGTAATACTCCATATTAAAAGAATAACAGCATATAACATATATCATGAAAATGACAAAAGTTATTCTTTTGATTACATTAGAATAAAATCAAAGATAGAAATAGTCTCTTTTGGTGACTATATTCTCAGATTACAACTAATGGAATTGATTTGTAGTAAATGTCTTGCTTTACTGAAAGGTCAGTAAAGGTCATCTCTGGAACAGTTCAAAAATACACAGGTGTATTAAAGTGGACACGGTCATGCCCACTACATCTCCCCCCTTTTGGAAGCCATCGCCAGTCCTTGGGGATGGGGTCCAACACGAAAGGAACATTGAACTGTCTCTGATCTTGAAGTAATCCAGCAAGTGGAAAAGAAAAATCAAAATTATAATCCCATAAAGTTTTTTGGAACTTCCATACTGTTCGGAGGTAATCCCATTGCGAAAAGCTTTTAATCCCTTGGAAAACTGAGTCTGTTAACTCTTGGAAAACAAAGTCTGTGATCCCTTGGAAAACAAAGTCTTATAATCCGGGCGGCCGTGGCGTAGTGGTAAGGGCAGTCGTCTCCCGATCGGAAAGTTGGCGGTTCGACTCCCGGAACCCGCACCATGTGTCGTTGTGTCCTTGGGCAAGACACTTAACCCTGAGTTGCTCCCGGTAGGACTGGAAAGCACCTTGCATGGTAGTCTGCCGCCACCGGTTTATGAATGTGTGTAGCATTCAATATATGTGTAGCACTTTGAGATTTTCAGTAATGAAAAGTGCGTTATAAATTGAATTAATTATTATTATTATTATAATCCACAGCGGTAATTCCACAGCAGTAATTCCACAACGGTTAGTTTTGTTGATTGATCAGCAACAATTGTTTTCATAATCAGCATGTAGAGGGGATCCCTCGATTGACGCAGAGGAGGCGACCCTTGGATGGAGGTTGAAGACCAAGCGTTGGAGCTGCAGGTCCCCACATCGAAGGTTGTTGGCTGGTTGGTTTCCAGTCAGTGCCACTCTGGTTCTATGTGTCATGCAATTATGTGGTTTTTAGGTGGGCTTATGATTGGGATTTTACATTAGCCTTATCCTATATGCACCTGGTATGTAAGCTATCATGGTTTAGATCAGCTACAATTACCAATTAAGGGGTGGATCAATTCTGTAAAATTAGATATAGGGATCTGTACCTATAAAATTTTGGAGGGCTTCTGTAACGAAGGCCTCTAATTCCAAACTATTCCTCCATTCATTACTTAGTTTAGGTTAAACTAAAATAAAAATGAAATATAGTTTGATCTAAATGTCTGTTGTCTTTTAGACGAACGACGTAGGATTTGGTATTCCTAATAAATTTTGAAGTCTATGGCGAGACTCATCAAAATGAATAGATAATCTAGAATAGAAACGATCGAATCG
>JBBPBX010072782.1:0-17986 GCA_038048925.1 Garcialebias charrua | reverse complement strand
ATATATATATAGATTGTTTCTGTCTTTTCATTCACCATTTTAATTGTGTGTTCACAGGTTCTGCTCTCTGACTCTGAGCCACCAGAACACCGTGGGTCATGCTGAGTAACAGTGTGTCTACACACAGAAATAAAATGGTGTGTGAATCATGATGCACAAAAGACCTACATTAAAATACAGCTAGCAGTAAAAAAAATCTAAAAGTTAAAGCATGTGGTTTCATCATAAACACCAACTCCTGAACTTGGAGCATCTCCTGATGGACTCACAGTGTGATCGCTGCTGCCTGGAGAAAGTTCTCTTACAAATAAAAGACATGCAGCATCCAGCGGCTGTGGAGGCAGGAGATGAAGTTCACCTGAAGAAGCATCATCCATAATATGCACAGGTGCATAATCAAACCACTGTGACCTTGTGTGGACCACACAGACATGGCTGGACGTCTGCAGAAAGCACGAAGCTTCCTAAAGATATTTCTCAGAGCTTGTCTCCAGCTTCAAGGCTGTTCACTTATATTTGCACATTTTTGTGTAGGAATTTTTCTATAAAATGTATTAACTCACACAATATTCATCACGTTGTTACTAGAAATGTTTAATTACATCAAATGTTTAATTCAAAATGGATCTGTTTCATTTTGTTTATTTCTTACCTGAAATTCATTCATTCAACTTTTATTTGGACAGGTTAATCCCTGTTAATGAAATATGTTAATACATCAAATGTTTACTACAAATGTGATCAATTTCATCATGTTTACATGTTAGTGCTGAATTAAATGTTTCATGCATGTTTATCACATTAATTTTTATTAAATGAGAAAAAACAACCACTTATGTTATTATTCAACTGTAAACATATTTCAAAACAATGTACGCATCAAATATAATTTTTTTTCTCACACTACAACACATATTCTCTAAACTGTAGCGCACACACACAATCTGAAGAAGTGTCACCTCTTCACCCCCACATGTAAGCACCAGTATAGTTAACTGGTATAGCTCTGTGTAACATTTTGTATTTGTTTCTCATGCAGCCAGTCACTTTCCACATGAATTCTAAGGTGTGTTCATGAACTTCATGTGTTTTCAACATCATTAGCATCAAGTCGACACCTCCCTTTAGTAAATGATGGGATTTTAAACTTAGCACATCATTCATTTATATTTTTGTTGGCTGTAACTGGGACCCTGTGTACACAGTTTCGTTCCACCTCACGTACAACATGTGATGTGAATGACAATAAAGAACCTTGACCTTGACTCCCACACTGTCTTTTATATCAAAGCCTCTGTCAGATAACACAACGTCCCCAGGTAATAATTTGAGAGAAGATCACAGCTTCTGTTATGAGCTTGATGCGTCGTCCACCCCTTGGAGAGAAAAAGGCACAGGGTATTAGACAGAGTTTTATGTGACACATTAAAAAGATGGCAAAGATGCTGAACACACATTAATGTTAATTGAATCTTTGAAATTGTGAGTTTTTTTAATGTTTGCAGGAAATGTCTAACAGTGTTAAACAACGATGACAAAACAAGGAAGTCCTGTATAATATTTAATACTTTAAATTTACTTTTTCCAGCTGGTTTTTATTCAGCTCTGACCTGTTCTCCTGTAACAGATGATTCATTTCTGCTCCTCTTTGTTCACACAACTGACGGTGTATTTGTAGCTTTTTGCTGCTGGTCCCTGCTCCTCCATCTGCAGCCTGACTGAGCTCTTCTGGAGTTTCCATCCATTTCATATGAAGGTTTTCCTTGACAAGGACATATCAGAACACAGATCAGTATTACTACAGTAACAGTGACAACACTATAAACTTTAAAACAGTTTATTTCATAATAACACAGCTGTCCACTCTGTCTAAATCAGACTACGTTATACAAAAAATATAAACCCAACCTAAACTACGGTAGGTTGATCCACTTCTATGAACTAAACACCCAGACAAAATCATGGCAAAAATTTATGGCACAACACCAACAAACCGAATTTAGACGAGATTGTCAGGAACAAACTAGCAGGTATCTTGGGACATGGAGAAAGTTATATCAGGACGTGTCACCGCTGATCTCCAGGCCATTCATCTACTTTTTGGTATGGCCGACACATGAGCTCCCTCGCGTTGTTTCCAGGCAGGAAACAGTCAACAGAAAGTCTGTTTTCTATCTTTTTACCTTTCCGGTCGTGTGACCGGACGTTACATCCAATTACACTGCAATTTCGGATCATTGCAAAACTGTTAAAACCTACTTAGATTCTAACAAAAAAAACGAGCGACAAAGCTTATTTTAGTGACCTGCAAACATGGCGGATCAACCAAATTCTATCCCATCAGCCTTCACGCCGCGGACCAGTGATGTCACGCTCCAAAGCTCTATTGCTAGTATCACTCAGCCCTCTGTGAATAGCAAACAACCACCAGGGTGCTAACGATCCATTGTTAGGCTGATGGTCCTCTTTGATCATGTGAGCAGCTGGTTTTGGCTGTCAGCAGCAAACTGGTTGATCCACTGTGAGAGGGTGTCCAGGAAAAGTTTACAAGACAGTGGTGAGACCAGCTATGTTGTATGGTCTGGAGACAGAGACATGGTCAAAAAGACAGGAGAAAGAACTGGAAGTAGCAGAAATGAAGATGCTGAGGTTCTCCTTAGGAGTGACAAGGATGGATAAGATCAGGAATGAGATCATCAGAGGTACAGCACATGTTGAACAACTGGGAGATAAAGTTAGGGAGGCCAGACTGAGATGGTTTGGACATGTCCAGAGGAGGGACAGTGGGTATATTGGTAGAAGGATGTTAGAAATGCAGCTGCCAGGAAAAAGACAAAGAGGAGATATATGGATGCAGTTAGAGAGGACATGAAGGTAGTTGGAGTGAGGACAGAGGATGCAGAGGACAGAGTGAGGTGGAGGAGGATGACTCGCTGTGGCGACCCCTGAAAAGGGAAAAGCCGAAAGAAGAAGATTCTAAAGAGACTAATCAGTGTTTTGTCACATTCATACACTGATGGGACACACATCAGAGGCAATCAGGGTGAGGGATAAGGGAGGCAATGAAATTTTTGCCCAGGGACACTTCACACTTGTGACCGCTGGTGGAATTGAACCCCCAACTCTTGCATTGGAGGACGACTGCTCTACTCAGCCACAGCCACCCTCAGGAGGGGGAGGGTACTATTTATAAGGCTGAGCTGATACAGCTCCTCAGACTGAAGAAGTATTTCACACTCTTGACAATTATTTGTTTGCTCTAAATTATAAATTATATTGTTAGATATTTAACTAGACTGGTCCAAGGGTTTTTAACCTAGTCAGAACCGGTCTAGTTAAATATCAAACAATATCTAAATTATTAGCTCTAAATTATGTTTGTGAGTGAGCAGGTATTCAGGAAAACCAATGTATGTGAAGGATCAGCCAGTGGGCGTGCCGGTCCAACCCACTGATGTTGATTGACAGCTGAAGTCATTCTGTTGAAAAGTGGTATTATGAAATACATAAACCGTTATGAAAAAAGCCATTATGAAATAAATAAGCTGTCATAAAAAATATAATTATGAAATAAATAAGCCATGAAAAAACACAATTATGAAATAAAAGAATAAAATGAAATGTTTTTGTAATAATGAGCTTACTTATTTCATAATGTTTTATTTATTTAATTTTGAGCATTTTGGTGTTCCATAGCCCAGGGGACCTGACTTAACTTTGTTAGATGGTCAACTATGGTTTTAAGACTTCTCCACACCTCTCTGGTCTTGGTTTGTTGAAGGCATTCCTACAACTTCTTCCTGTAGCTGTCGTTTCCCTTCCCAATCTCCAGTTTTATCTACTGGGTGATGGGTGAATGGGGTGATGTACATAATGTTCTCTATAAGGGGCTACAACTCTCTTCTACTTACTGCTCTCTGCCACTTTTATAGATGTTTAACAAATAGTGTCAACACTGTTTGTCTGTTAGCAAAATGTCTAACAAGTTACTGAACCATTTTTAATTAAACTCTCAACATTATATATACCGGTATCATTATTATTAATAATAATAATAATAATAATTAATTTTTAGCCTTTATTTAACCAGACAAATTCCATTGAGTTCACAGATCTCTTGCACGGGAGGCCTAAACATGAACATTTTTGCACTGTGGGTGGAATTAAACCAGAGTACCCGGGAAAAAACCTGCGCAAACACAAAAACATGCCAACTCTGCACAAAAATACAACAGGTCCAACTCAGGGACTGAACTCAGGACCTTCTTGCAGTGAGGCAAGAGTGCTAACCACTAATCCCTCATGCAGACCAATTAAATATACATCTACTGATTAAATTTAGTCACCCCAGTTCAGGTAGGCTACAAAACAAAAATATCAACTCAGCTACAAACAGCTTAAGCTCAACATCTGTTAAATTAATTTCATTATACCTAGTATAGTGGCAATAAAGATATTCTGAAATTAACTGAGTTTTCCACAATGTGGCTTGCTAGATTACACATCACATTGCTAGAAAGCAGTTTGTCCCTTATAAGATGATCACAGTTCAGAACTCTGGAAGAGAGAGGGCAGGCGATATGCATTACCTTCCAGGAATGCTTGGACTTTAATTAGCAAATCCATGATGATATTAAACTGCACAACAAATATTTCTGGGTGAATATGTAGGCTGAGCTCTGCAGTCCATTGGAGCAAACACTAAAGTTTGAAAGTACCGGTAATACAAATGTTGACACATAATCCAAGCAGAGCTTATTGAATATGGGAACCTAATTTGTGCAAAGTCTTTATAAACAGCAAATACATATGGAAAGGGTTTATCTGTGCCATGCATGTTAAATATAATAAATTCTAACAATAAAGTACATGAACTTCCATAACATTTGAACTCTGATCATGAGCAGTGACAGTCCTGAAGACACCCACCTGTGTCCAGACCTCAGGTTCATATTACAACACTGAAGTCAGGTGCAAACATTTATTAGTCAATAAAATTACAGATGGGTGATTGTATTGCAAAATGCAGTACAGTATTTGTATATGTAATGGCTACAAGAACTATTTATTTGCATTTGGCCCTGTCTCTTGACATTGGTATGGGAACATCAATCGTTATTTGGTGTGGCAACTTTTATGAAAATTAGTATTCGTTTTCATGATTCAATCTTGTGCAACATTCCAACCGTGCATGAAACCTGATCATTCTTTATACGAGTGATTTTCTTTGGACTCCTGCGTCTATATTTTTTGTAAATGTTCATTGATGAGTCAAGCAAAATACTGTACTTCATCATCAGAAAATAAAAATAAACTGCAATTCACTTTTTAAACTTTAACAGAATCTGAGTTGTTAGTCTGTACTTTGGCTATTGGCTACCCCCCCNGGAGTGGTTTGTCTTTAAGACATCCGTTTGTATAAGGACAATTATGCAAAGGACTGCATCATTAAAAACCTTGTAGAGGAAGTGCCTAATGTACAGTTGACCTAAAGTGGATGAATGCTTCAGTTGTGGATGCAAATAATTTATCGTTGAGAATGCAAAATGCCACTGGATTAATGGATACTGGTGGGAGATGAGAATAGAAAGAAAAGTTTACACTGGAGTAACCTGAAGGTGAATTACCGGGTAATGTTAGAGATTTTATGTGCAGGTTGACCAGGGACAAAAGAAGTTCGTGTTAAAGAACTCTTCCACAAAACAAATGTGATGGATCGGCTGTGGAGAAATGACAGGAAGAATGTCGAAAAGTCACCCTGATTTTATTTTTCAAAATCAGAAAACATTTAACTGAAGGAAACTTGTGAACAAAAAAGTACACTGTAAACATATCAAATTGGCTCCACGTTACGTGAACTGTGGAAGCAACTTGAAAGCAGTTGACATGGTTTGCTAACGAAAGGCACAACTTGGCAAATGCATATCGATAAGGAATGAACAGCAGGAGCTCACGATGTACTCTGACCAGTCTGAGTTGTGTAAAGTGTCCAGTGATACATTCATTACTTTACAACTCAGCAGGTTGAGAATGAACATTTCTATAGCATACTCCAAAGTAAAAAAAAACATGTCAGAAAATATACAGAACATTGCATTGAGTGTGAGGGGTGCAGGGGGAACAACTTAAAAACATGAGGTAGAACTCACCCCTAAACTCATGCACTTTGTGTTTTATAAATAAATCTGCTACAAGCTGGTTTACCAAGAAATATATTACAAAAACATTCTTGACAAATGTGAATAATCATGGCAAGGAGACGTTGACCAAATTGTTCCTTTGTCCTCACAATAAAAACAGCGAAATGTAAATGAAACTAAAACCAGAAATAAAGTGCAGGCATGAGAACATCGGCCCTCGCAGCTCATGCAGCTACGTGCTGCTCTGTACGTGGAACGTGAAGTTGTTGGCTAACAAAACTAACTTCAGTGAACTATGAATATGACAGTTTTGAAATGTATGCCACACTTCACAGAAGAACACATCAAGTTTTCAGTATGAGTGCAACAACCCGATAGTGCCGTAAAATGCATGTTTAATTTAAGATTAGGCACTTGGTAAAAGGTTTGTGTGAACAACTGGATCTTGGCACCAATGCAATAAAATGTTTTATAATCTACATAAGCTACCGGTAATAAAACTGACTGGGCTGTAGGACTGATTAAATATGAAAATAGTATCTGATCAAAAGCTCCTTCAATACAAGAAAAGCTAATGAATTTTACTACTACAACAAAATGTACAATGTCATAAAACATATGGCACTCAACAGGAAGAAAAGTAGTCTTTAAGGACAAATACAGTTAAGCATAACATCATTTCAGAACACGAAGGTTGTGTCCAGTGGAGTCCATAAAAACTCATGCCCTGAAACCTTTCCTCACAAAGTCATAATCCTTCAGTTATCAAGAAGACACGTCTGAAATAAAGCAGTTTCAAGTAAGTTATACATTCAAACTTCTGGATAGACAGCAAAACAAGTAAAGATCACAGGAGAAAATACCCGTATATGTTTGTATAAAATAAAAATACAACTACAGTAGTTATAATCAAGTTCAACTAAACTTAAACACTTGGATCGCTGAGTTTAGGAGTTTTTAAATGGAGAAGAAAACAACTAATCTACCGTAGATGGAATTCTGCAAGGTTCTTTCTGAATATCGATTGTACCTCATTCAAAACGTTGACATTCACAAATTTAAGGAAAACTGCCTAATAGTTTAAATTAATTTACTGCTATTTTACCCTCCTCCATGAAATGTAGGAACTGTGGCTTTGGCACGCTATCAGAGCTACTTTTCTCAATTTCAGCCATTGTAGCAGGCAAGCCAGACTGGGAGCCATCAATCTTCAGCAGGCCTCCAGTGGATCCAATAAGTGGCCCACTAGCAGGACTTCCAGGCAGCGGGATGCCACCTCCCTGGATAACAGAAATTTCATTGGTCTTCATGGTCAGGCCACCACTGAAAGCAGCAGCATACTGGTTCCACAAAGATGGATCAAAGTTAATTGGTGGTGTGCTAAGCTCTTTGGGTGCAGGCATCATTTCTGGCAGCATCTTGGCATCAGAGCTCATTGCCATCAAAGCCATGGGATTATCCAGAGAAAGACGTTGACCACGGCGTGACGTGTTGTTCCACATGTGAGTGCCAATATGGACCTTTGAGGGGTGAGGAAGATGCATAGTTATAATCCAAATAAAATATATACATCTCATTGCAGGTACAGTATGATGCACAGCCTTGAGTAATACTTACTTTTAAATTTCCCTTTGTGGTGAAAGCCCTGCCACAGATGTTGCAAGCAAAAGGCTTCTCACCTGTATGAGTGCGCTCATGGATCTGCAAGGCGCTGGCAGAGGAGAAGTTCTTGCCACAGGCGTTGCATGTATGCTGTTTGGTCGACCGGCGTGGTGCAGTGGAGATGGAGGAGGGTAAGGCCGTTCCCTGAGGCATCTGAGAGCTGAACAACCCGTGAGGGCCCAAAGGATTTTCAGTAGTAATCTTCATTTCTAGACTGCCCAGACTTTGAGGAATTTTCATGAATGGTGTGTTGCTAGGACCTGCTGATGTAAGAGAGAAAAAACGTTTATTATATACATATATATATATATATATATACACACAAACACATTCGCGCGCACACACACACACACACACACACAGTAAAAACATCTACCATGGGCATAACAAACATTGAACTTACCGTAGTCTCCATTTGAGAATGGTATGCTGGGTTCTTCTTTAACCACTCTGGGAGTAAAGCTGCTCGAAGCCGTGAGGTCAAGAGCTCCACTTGACTCGCTGCCATCTTGTACAACATCAGACTCTTGTTTTGACAGACTATGGGCAAATTCATCAGCAGCTGACTCGGGGGACTTGATACAAATGTTTACTGGGGAAGATGAGTGAAAGGACATGGCCGAGTCAGAAACAGCAGGACTGCGGCCATTGTGGTATTCCTGTTCCCTCGGAGCCCGAGGTGACTCTTTGGATGCTCCGTCGCTCTCTGAAGCAGTGCTACTCTGTCGTTTCAGCACAAGAGCAGAAGTAAGGTTCTTCAGAACATCTAGGCTGGAAAAAGTAGTAGGGGCTGGATGCTTTTGTGGCTGCTCCTCCGAAGTAGATGGTAGGGAACTTGAGGAGTCATTTGGCTTCTGGGAGTTCAACTGTGGCTCACGCTCCTCCATGCATGCTTCAAATCTATTGTTATCAATAGGCTTCTCTGCTGGTAGAGGGGGCTCCATTGTTTCTGCTGCCTCAAACTGACTTTCTGGGATCGGGGTGTTGGGAATCTGCCCTCCCATATGCATACGAATGTGCTGCTGCAAAACAACAGCATTTGTAAACTTCTTCTGACAGATGGGACATGAATGTTGCATTTTCAGAGGAGTGTTGGCTCTGTGCACTCCATAGTGAGCCTTGAGGTTACCCTTTGTGGAGAAAGCACGACCACAGATTTTGCACTTATATGGCCTCTCTCCAGTGTGTGTACGGTAATGCATCTTGAGTGAGCTCTGGCAACTGAGCACCCTGTGGCAAATGACACACTCATTGGGATCATTGGTCCTCTTCTCCAGGCCATCCACCATTTGCTGAAGCTTTGCTGTTCCAGAGCTTGGTTCTCCAAGAAGGGTACTTCCATTTATGTGATGCAGTGGACCAAGCAGTTCTTTAGGATCTTTTGCATTTGGATCCAGTCCCAAATCTTGGCCAAACATAGAGGAAACAGATAGGGAGCCATCACTTGTTGATGGAGAGGGCCTCTGAGAAAACTGATCACTCCCAATGCTTTCAAAAGGTGGTTTGAATCCTTGTATAGACTGTGGGTTGAAGCCAGCAGCTTGATGACCAAGGATAGGCTTACTTTCAGTCATATTAGACTCATCAATAGGCATGGACATACCAAAGGGAATGCCGCTGCTGGTGGGAATATTATCAAGATGCTCTGGCACAGGATGAGGATTCATGCTGATGTTAGGATACTTGTCTTTATGCCTCTGAAAATGAACTTTGAGGTTTCCTTTGGTTGTGAAGCGGTTTCCACAGATGTTGCACTTGAAAGGCCTCTCTCCAGTGTGAGAACGCAAATGGATTTGAAGGGCACTGTCATTGCCAAAGGTCTTTCCACAGTATTTACACTTGTGCTTGTACAATGAGTCCCCGTGCTTTGGTTCTGGTGGGAGGGTCAGCATCTTTGCGGTCAACTTTTTAGAAGACTCAATCCCTGCTTGAATGCCACTGAAGGTGTTAGGGAAACCCATGACACCTGGAGACTGGGGCAGTAATGCTGGCAAACGACCAGCCAGATCTGGAACACTCTTCAGTATGTCTGTTTTAGTAGACACTGGACCCAGTCCTGCACTGAGAGAGGTAGGGATACAGGTGGGCAGAGGTATTTTACCTTGCTTTATTGTCTCCATAGAGAGGCTCTGACTACCAGTTCTTTTGCCTATCAGAGCTGCTGCAGCAGACAGCTGTTGAGAGAGATGTGCACCGAGGGCTTTCAGGGGGTCCACTGCACCCCCTACTGTTGACTGCAGACCTTGTGGGGTCATCATTGCTACCTGAATTCTAATCTGTTCTGTGAGCTGAATTTGCTGTAGCTGCTGTTGTTGAAGGCACACAAGCTGTTCCAGGATGATGGGGATGGCCTGGAGGACATCCTGTGGCGATGTCTGAGGCGCATTTGAAGGATGCCGAGAGACAGTCATTTTAGCGTTGGGCATGGTTTCAAGAGTGACATTTGAATCTTGCATTTTGGGTGAAGGCAGGTACGTCCTCTCAGGACTAGCAGACATCTCTCTCTGATCATGATGACCCGAGTCCTCTGCATTCATGCTGGACTCCTCTTCTGTTCTTTCGAGTTGATCTGTGTTGGAATGACTGCTGGACTGGCTATCATCATGATCACTGTTAAGGCTTTCAGGAGAGCCTTGTGAATACTCTTCAGGCACCTCATTACCATCTCCCTCCTTCATGATGACCACTTGCTGATTTTTTGTGCAATTCTTTTCATGTTCAGCAAACTCTGCTTCATCAAAGTATTCTGCACAGCACTTGTTACAAACTCTGGTTTCATCCATCCTTAATCTCTTCACGTCGTTCTCAGTGTCCTCACCTTGATCATCACGAAGAATCCCTTGAATGAGAAAATATTATATTTACATTAATGGCATTTATAAAGTCAGGACTTCTGAAATGCAGATATGTTTTCATCTTTTTAAACAATGCTCATTCACTAATACATTAAATAAAAATAAAAAAAAGTCTTGGTGATCTTGAAGAAATGTGGAATTACCACATAAAGGATCTAAAAACGAAAGACGAAACCGTTCTACAATTTTTTTTTTTTTAATGTCCAGAGGACCAGACTTAACTTTTTTTTAGATTTTTCTACCTGGATTATTGAGCATGCATCAGGATACCATATAAAGGAGTTCTCTCGTTATACAACAATGTTTTAGAAGTTTCTTTTTGATTACTGGTACTCTCTTTAGTGCAGGTGTTAAAAGTCTGAATTTGCCTTTTTGTGTGCAGAGCCAGCAGAGGGCAATCTACCTTTGAGGAAACTCAACATTCCAAAACATAGTGTCATGGATCTAAACTGCAGCTTTAGAGTATACAAAGAACTACTTCAAAAAAAATGAAATAAAATGAAAATTCTGTGTAGAATAGAAACTTTACGTTAAAGACATGCATCTTTGATTATCAGAATTAAAATGTTACACATCTTTTGATGTCCCAAGAGCAGCCAAGGAACTCATCTGCATATACAGTTTCATCAAGTGAACACATTTTCACAGCAGAGACTGAGAACAGCTGCAAACATGTCAGTTTTTTTATTCATCTGCTAACCAAGAGGCCGCTTCACCATTCACCTGGTGAATGGTGAAGCGAGAGCACTTTGATATATATATATAGCACTTTGAGATTTTCATTAATGAAAAGTGCGTTATAAATTGAATTCATTATTATTATTATTATTATTATAAGAACAGGAACATTTGTCCAGGGATACTTTTAAAAGAAGCTAAAATCAACATTACATTTGATCTGTCTGCTACACTGTGCTCTCAGTTGGGACGATCTGGACAGGACCGACTTGAGGAAATATGCACAATCCGACAGATAAATCATGAAACCTGTCACCTATCAAACAGAAACGTGTAATGAGCTCATTAAAGAAGTAAATCCATGGTCCCCACTTGACTGCGCATGACCTGAATGTGATCACCTTCACAGGATCTGACACGAGGTCAGCCCGAACAAATGATCAGCAGATCTTCTCTGAACATCCACAACCTGACACAGCTTCATTCAAAGCCCCACTGACATGATTTTTTAATCTTCATAAAATTGCTCTAAATATATATCTTTTATCATTTAAATATGTTCATTTTTGCAAACAAAATGCTAAATCACTTTAATTTTGCTTTAAAAGTGATTTTGAACTTCAAGCCGTGTTTAATCATGGGAAATCCAATTACACACGAACGCACCATCTGTGACGTAACACTGGGCAGAGGGCTCTGGTCTCTTTAATAGCGGACCATTTAAAACCCGACAAATTTATCAATCTATGTGAAGATTTGAGCTATTTGTCTTCATTTTGGGAAGCAGAAAATAGTTTGGGTGATGGAACAAGAAACAACAGGATCTAATTTAGGTCTGATGCTGTATCAGACTTACCTTCATGTCGAGCTGCTCATACCTGCGCACTGTGACAAGCCCAGAGCTCTGCCCGGTGTGACATCACAGATGGTGCGTTCGGGTGTAATCAGATTTCCCATGATTAAACACGGCTTGAAGTTCAAAATAATTTTAAAGCAAAATTAAAGTGATTTATCATTTTGTTTGCATAAAAGAACATATTTAAATGATAAAATATATATATATTTTGAGCAATTTTATGAATTGTAAAAAAATCATGTCGGTGGACCTTTCAAAGCTTTCATCAAGACCAAACGGGGAAATGGAGCTTGCTGTGTGTGGCAGCACCAAAAACAGAAGGTAACCCCCACCCAGTGTCCACAAAAAGCCTCCATCCCCCACCTCCAGCATGCATGAAGGAAACAGTCATGCATTCAACTGGGCTCAGCTCACCCCACACTTACATTTTAGTAAAAAAAAAGAGGCTAATTTTGTTTCAAATCAAACCAAATCAAACTTCTGAATTAAATTAGACATAAAATGAAAAGGCGCTTCTCTTGAAGCCTGTTAGAAACGGAGCAGAGAGAACACACGTGTGGATCAAAGTAATGTTTGAAGTGAGTTTTGGTGAAACTAAACACTTTGATCCACTTCAACAACTAAAAGTTCAAAGGGCTGGCGGAAAGCCCTGAAACAAACTAAACTGTTGCACATTCAGACACGAAGCAGCTGAAACAAACAACAAGTCACAAACAAACAAACACAAAGTCACAAATAAACAAACAAACAACAAGTCACAAACAACAACAAGTCACAAACAAGAGGCCGGAGCTCCAACATGTCGCCGACACCTGTGTGTGTGTGTGTCCGTCTTCAGGGGCTAGTCCAGGCTAACCCGGGCGGGCCAGCAGCAGCAACAGGTCAAAGTGCGACAGAACCAGCACACATTCCCAGTGCTTCCAGTTTGAAAGAGTTGCTCCCAGTGTTCACTCACCCGCTGGCTCGGGCTCGTCCGAGTTGAAGTGCTGCGGCTTGGACTGCTTGCGCCTCGACATGGTCGACCATCAGGAGCACACAGCAACACTTCCTCCGCGTCTTCAACTAATCCTTCGTCTTGTTGGAAAATTAGCCCCTCGAGTGGAAATGCGCATGTCGCCGTAATTATTATGATCAATAATGCATTGCAGCGAGTTATCACGAGCCCCCGGCAGCTGATTGGCTCCAGTCCAAGCGCTCGAGTATTATTCAAATGAAGAAGAGCCGCTTGGCGCGAGGCTGCGGGAGGAGCCGGGTGGAGGCTGGACACACACCTCCTCTCTTGTCCTCCACCTCCTCTCTTGTCCTCCTGCTCCTCTGTCCTGCTCCTGCAGGAGGACAAACTACTGTAACACGAGGCGACACTTGGAGCGGCTGACTGTAACAAACACCTCCATCATGGCTGCCTGTGAGTCCACAAGCTGCTCACGGACTTATTTACCCTTAGCAAAAAGTAGTACTAAAGAGGGGCTAAACTAAAAATTGTTTTTTTTAGCTGATAAACTCCCTAGAATGTGTCTAAAATGTTGTATAGCACTATGTCTGTGTTAATCTTCATATATTTGTGCGTATTAGTTTAAATCGGCAATATTTGTTCTAAAAACGGGTTTACGGTAGTCCTATGGGTTGAACAGAGGAATTGCACCTTGATTTCATGATTGGTCTAGGATTCTCACTGTGACATTTTTTGTTCAAAGTTGATTGATAAATCTGACTCCCATTTTTCAACAGGTAGTGCTATCGAGTCATCGATTCTAGACAATTTTTTGTATATTTTAGATAATAATTTGGGTGGTTGAAAATTAATAAACTCTAACACACATGTTGGTGTTTCCAACAATGTTTTATTAAGCTTAAATTTCTTTTTTACAATTGACTTAATTTGTTGGTATTGTAGGAAATATTTATTATCAATGTCATATTGTATTATTAATTTATTAAATGGAATAAAGTCTATACCCTCAAATATGTGTTCCAGACATTCAATACCTTTCATTCTCCAACCTGGGAAATTTAACATATTATTTTCTTGTTGAATGTCAGGATTGTTCCAGAGAGGTGTATGTCTACATGGGAGTAGTGAAGACTTTGTCATTTTCAGATACTCCCACCATGCTGTCAGAGATGAGCTAATATTGATGCTCTTAAAGCAGACATGTCTTTTTAAATCTGTACTGATAAATGGTAGATCTGAAATCCTAATATTATTACATAAAGTTTGTTCTATATCTATCCAAGTTTCATCTAGTGCATTCGGTTTTAACCACTTTGATATATATTGTAACTCTGTTTGCTAAATAGTAGTAATAAAAGTTTGGAAGTTCTAATCCTCCGGTATCTTTAGATTTTTGTAATGTTTTTAAACTAATACGCGGAGTTTTATTGTTCCAAAGGAATTTAGATATAGAAGAGTCCAGGGACTTAAACCATTCATTTGAAGGTTTATTTGGAATCATTGAGAATAAATAATTTATTCTCGGCAGCACCATCATTTTTACTGAGGCAACTCTTCCCATAAGTGATATGGGTAGAGATCTCCATCTAGTAAGATCGTCTTCAATTTTCTTTAATAGTGGGATATGATTTAATTTTATTAAATCCTCCAATTTAGGAGAGATATTAACACCTAAATATTTAATATTACCTGATTGTAGTCTTTCATTAAGAGAATTATTAAACACACAATTTATCGGAAGCACTGTAGATTTTGTCCAGTTTATAGAATAATCAGAAACTTTTGAAAATGAGTTTATTAACTTGATAACATTGGATATTGAGTTTCCTGAGTTCTCAAGAAAAAGCAAAACATCGTCAGCATAAAGACTCATTTTATGTTCTATGTTTCTACCCTTTATGCCTTTAATATCAACACTTTGCCTTATTGCTGCTGCTAACGGTTCAATAAAAATAGCAAATAATGCTGGTGAAAGTGGACAACCTTGCCTGGTGCCCCTCTGTAAACAGAAGCTTGAAGATAATTGATTATTTGTCCTGACACACGCTGTTGGTGAACTATATAATATTTTTAACCAGTTAATGAAGTAATCCCCAAATCCAAATTTATTTAAGGTAGCAAATAAGAAATTCCAATTTACTCTATCGAATGCTTTTTCAGCATCTAAAGAAAAAATAGCTGTTTCAATATTTTTAAAATACGAATACTCTATTACATTATATAATCTTCGTGTATTTGTGTCTGAGTGTCTTCCTTTTATGAATCCGGTTTGGTCTGGATGTATAATAACAGGAGTTATCTTCTCTAGTCTTTTAGATAAGACTTTACAAATTATTTTAACATCAACATTAATGAGAGAGATTGGACGATAACTCGTAGGTAATACTGGGTCTTTGCCTGGCTTTAATAAGAGACTAATGTTGGCTGAATTCATATGTGTTGGTAGCCTGCCATTTTCTTCTGACTCAAGTAGCACTCTATAAAATATCGGTTCCAGTATATCCCAGAACTTTTTATAGTATTCTACTGGATATCCATCAGGACCTGGCGATTTCTTATTAGGCATGCTTTTAATTGCTTCATGGAGCTCATCTGAAGTTAATGGTGAGTCTAGTTTTGATGATTGACTAATATCTAGTTTTGGGAGTGTTACTTTCTCTAAGAATTCATTAATATCCTCATTAGATGGATTTATTTGTGGAGTGTATAGAGTTTTATAGAAATCTTTAAAAACATTGTTTACTTTTCCCTCATCATGAATTATATTTCCATCTTTATCTTTAATACCATATATATATGTTTTTTCTTTGTTTAATTTAAGTTGATTAGCTAAAAAGCTCCCTGATTTATTACCGTATTCAAAATTATCTAATCTAAGTCTTTGTATCAAGAATTTATTTTTCTTATCAATAATTTCATTTAGTTCTAATTTTACTTTGCGTAGTTTTTGCTGTGTTTCCTCTTCTTGTAGACCTTCTAATAGTTTAATGGATTTCTCTAATTCCTCAATACGTTTATTTTCTTTTTTCTTTTTATTTGTTGAATAGGATATTATTTTACCTCTCATAACTGTTTTCCCAGCCTCCCAAAGTGTACATGCTGATGTTCCTGGCAAATCATTCAACTCTAAATATGATGCCCATTCTATTTTAAAATATTGCAAAAATTCTTCTTCTTGAAGCAGTGATGTATTGAATCTCCAATTTATATTTTTTCTAGTTTCTTTTTTATAATCTAAATATAGAGTAACTGGTGCATGATCGCTGACAGCAATGGTGTGTATCTTAGTGTCTGAAATGTTGGTCAGCAATGAATTGCTTACTATAAAATAATCTATACGAGAATATGAGTGATGCACATGTGAAAAGAAAGAATATTCTTTGCTATCAGGGTGAAAAGAACGCCATGCATCGCAGAGTCCATAATCATTCATATACTGTTTAACTATATTTATAGATTGCCAACTGCGTTGAGTTCCCACTGTATTCAGTCTGTCTATTTTGTCATTGAAACCAAAGTTGAGATCACCTCCCATTACCAGTGAGGAATCCATGTGCTTTGATAGAGTGGAAAAAAAGTCATGAAAAAAAGAAGCGTCGTCTACATTTGGCCCATATATGCTAACTATACAATAATTTTGTCTAAATATTGATAACTTTAATATTATATATCTACCGTGTGGGTCTATAACCTGATCTAATACTGTGAAGTTAACATTTTTATGTATTAAAATTGCTACCCCTCTTTGTCTAGAATTATAACAGGCTGAGAATACATTAGGAAACTCTGAAGATTTTAGCTCATCTACAGTTGAGGCCAATTTATGAATTTCTTGGAGTAATACAACATCTGCCTTTAATCTTTTAATCTGATTAAAAATCCTATATTTTTTATGTTGGCTACCGGCTCCATTAATGTTCCATGTGACAAACCCTAAAGAACCCATACTTGTGCTAATGATAATAAATCTATACCACACCCACTATCACAAATATAAAAGATAACAATAGATCCAGACAAAAACATATTCCTTAATGAATAACTATATATGATTTTTAAATAAAGTAATTGCTGTTTCTTTTGAAAATGAATCAGGGAAGTTTTCATTCATAAAGTAATTGTATGGATATACAAAGACGTGTGTGAACCCTTGTGCTTGTGCGCTGATAATTGTTGAGTTAGAAAAATATAGACAAGAAAACAAAGAGAAATGATATACATGGAAACATAATTCAGATAAGAAAAAACAACAAAAACACCCTCTTACCACATCAAGTGTCATCCCACCTTGTGTATCACCACTATCTGAGTGTGTCCCACCACCGAGCTGTGCTGAAAAAAAATTAAATATATCTGGTAAGTAATATTAACAAATACTATATTTAATAATATTAATCAATATTAGTAACCGATATAGTTCTTACCTTGATCATATGGCTAATAAAGCCAAGGAGTAGTTTCTGGATCTCTAAACAGCTGACCGTTTATATAGAGTTTATCCACGGAGATGTTAGCTCTTATTCCTTCGCTTATATTTTTCTTTCTTATCGGGAATAGTACTTTCCTTCTGCTCAGGATTTCTGCAGGATATTGATCGTCCTCAGGTGTGTCTCCTGACAGAGACACGTCCTCAGGTGTGTCTCCTGAGACATGTCCTCAGGTGTGTCTCCTGACAGAGACATGTCCTCAGGTGTGTCTCCTGACAGAGACATGTCCTCAGGTGTGTCTCCTGACAGAGACATGTCCTCAGGTGTGTCTCCTGAGACATGTCCTCAGGTGTGTCTCCTGACAGAGACATGTCCTCAGGTGTGTCTCCTGACAGAGACACGTCCTCAGGTGTGTC
>JBBPBX010072781.1:0-17986 GCA_038048925.1 Garcialebias charrua | reverse complement strand
AATAGCTGTGTTTCCATCCATTTTCATTTCGAATTTTGAGCTACCTCGCAAATATGTAAATACAAATTAATGCAGATCAGAAGTGTTTCCATCTACTGGCTTGAAGCGCTTCTTCCAAGCCGCGCACAGCGTCATTACGTCAGACGTCAGCGTCATTACGTCAGACGTCAGCGTCATTACGTCAGACGTCAGCACTGCGCATGTCTACAGTAAACAGGAAGTAGCGGTTGAAAACAGAACCCGGCCACACATCTCATCAAAATGGAGAGAATATTTCAGGTACGTGTTGCTATCGGGCGAGTTGTATTTATTCTGTCATGCCAACTAGTTTTAGCGATGTTACATGTTGTCCGGAGCGGAAACAGCTGATCAGTCACGTGACGTGAATGTTCGCTACGGCAGCACGAGTCGGCAAATGTGTTTCCATCTGTCGTTTTGCGCATCTGCTCATTTTCGAAGATCCCAAAAACCACCTCAAGCGAGCGTATAAACTTTTTGGCGAACTTGAGAAAGTAAATACGGATTTTGCCGTTTCCATTAAGCTTTTCTGCTGCGATACTTCAAAATGCGCACCTAGAAACCTTGATGGAAACACGGCTAATGACTTCTGTTTTGTTGTTGTTTAGTTGAAGGAAATTGTTAGAAAACCAGTGATTAAGCTCAATGAGACAGTCGGTGAGGATGGAGGGCGGGTGGGTGGAGTTAGGTTTTGATGACAGGTAGAGCTGCGTGTCATCAGCATAACAGTGGAAATGGATGCCATGTTTGCGGAAGATGTGGCCTAGAGGAAGGAGGTAAATGATGAAGAGGAGGGGTCCGAGGACAGAGCCTTGGGGGACACCCGTGGAGACAGGGGAAGACTGGGAACGGAAGGATTTAAGCTGAATGAATTGAGTGCGGTCAGAGAGATAGGAGGTGAACCAGTCTAACGGGGTACCTGAGATGCCGATGGAGGTTAGTCTGTTGAGGAGGATAGAATGACAGATGGTGTCGAAGGCAGAACTTAGATCAAGAAGAATGAGGATGGACAGAAGACCAGAGTCAGCAGCAAGAAGAAGGTCGTTAGTAATTTTTACTAGAGCTGTTTCGGTGCTATGGTGGGGGCGAAATCCAGATTGAAACTCTTCATAAATGTTGTTGTTGGACAGGTGAGAGTGAAGTTGACTAGCAACAGTTTTTTCAAGGATCTTGGAGATGAAGGGCAGATTGGAGATCGGACGAAGATTACTGAAGTTGGTGAAGTCAAGACCTGGTTTCTTGATGATGGGGGTGATGGCAGCAGATTTGAAGGCTGTGGGAACAATGCCAGAGGTTAGGGAGGAGTGGATGATATTAGTGATGATAGGGAGCAGAGACGGGAGACAGGATTTAACAAGAACTGTGGGGAATGAGCAACAGAGTTAAGGATGTTGGTTAGGCTGGTGTTGTATAATGTGACAAGATCATCTGGGTTGGAGGAGCTGAAGGTGGAGAGGGTATCATTAATATGAGATAAGAGAGTGTCATGGTTGATATTCTTGATATTACGGAAGGAAAGAGTGCGTTGAGGTTTATCTGAGGAAAATTTAAGATTAACATTGAATGAAATCATCAGGTGATCAGTAAATGGGAGTTCATCAGAAGAACAGTTAAGAGGAGAAAGTCCAGAGCAGCAGAGTAAGTCCAGGGTGTGGCCCTTCTTGTGTGTTGGGAAGTCGATGAATTGTTGAAAGCCACAGCTATCCAGGCAAGATGTGAAGTCTCTGGTGAGGGGGTTGTTCAAATCATCAAAATGAAGCTACATACCAAAATGTGTGGTTGGTACCTAACTTATTTGCCAAGTTACCATCCTCACAACATGCACAAATAAACAGATGGAAGGTAGTTCCAATTCTCCTCCCTTGCTCTGCAACAGGGGACAAAAATAAATGCAGATCAATAGTCCTAGCATTCCTTAGCAAGTGTATGCAAGAATGACTCTCAGCTACAATTTTTTGAGTCAGGTGGCTGTGGAAGGCATCATGAATTGAACTGAGTCTAAAAGTGAATCAGTTATAGAGGAAAAGGCAATGTTTACTGTACTTTCTGAGAATGTGGTTCACAAGATATTTTGCTAATGTTACAGAAAAACAATCACACACATCAGTGGCGGCTGCTGGTTTTTTTTTCATGGGAGGGCGCACCATCTAATGGTCAATAAAGCACATAAAAAGTCTAAAAAAGATAAGTCTGGTCCTCTGAACATTCAAAAAACAAAGGGTCAGAGGTTGATCCACTGTGAGAGGGTGCTATTTATAAGACTGAGCTGAATACAGCATCTCAGACTGAAGAAGTCTTGACTTGGGATTAAAAAATGATGTACTCGTTCAACCTCTACTCATACAGCATCTCAGACTGAAGAAGTCTTGACTTCTTCAGTCTGAGATGCTGTATTCAGCTCAGTCTTATAAATAACACCCTCTCAGTGGAGCAACCAGTTTGATCCACATTTCTACAATTTTTTTGCTTTGTTTTGTTTTGTTTTTTGAATGTCTAGAGGACCAGACTTAGCTTTTTTAGATTTTTCTACCTGGATTATTGAGCATGCATCAGGGCATAACAGAAGCTGATCAAATGTCTTTACCATACCAGCTTTAATTATAGAGCACTTTAAACAACTACAGGATCAATGGAGCCAAGATGGTGTAGTGGCAGGGCTTTTGACTTGGGACCCGAAGGACGCGGGTTCGCGCCCCGGCCACTACACACCTTGGGGTGTCTATGAGTGCACATCTAATTCTCCAGCTCCCTGAGCGCGACTACGCTGCTCGCTGCACCACCTGGTGGTGGTTGGGTTAAAGGCAGAAGACCAATTTCGTCTGTCAAGTATGGGAAACATACACAGATGACAAATGTGACAAATTATTATTATTATTATTATTATCAAAGTGCTGTACACACAACAAAACAATCATAGTCAGGTAATAAAAAAACGATTAAAAGTCACATAATAAAAGTTTAGCAATCATACAATCAGATAATACAAGTGACTAAAATGATTAAAAGTCAACATCTCAGATGGTGTTTTAATTTTACAATTAAAACAGATAAAAATAAAAGAGTAAAATGCATCTAGTGCCACTAAAACATAATGAAGTTAACACAACAACAATAAAATCTGCTCAAAATTTGTTCTCAGACTCTGCTTGGATCAAATGCCAAGGAATACAGATGAGTCTGTAACTGAGTGTACAGGTCTGTAACTGAGTACTTACTGAGTAACTGGGTACTAGACTTTTTAACAGACAGACCACAGTCAGTGAGGATCCACAACTTATCTTCCTCCACCATCACCCTCAGCACTGGCTCTCCTCAAGGATGTGTGTTGAGCCCTCTCCTGTTCACTCTGCTCACATATGATTGTGCAGCCACCCATCCAGGCTGTCATATTGTAAAGTTTGCAGATGATACAGCTGTGGTGGGATGCATCACAAACAATGATGAGTCCAGCTACAGGCAGGAGGTGGAACACCTGGAGAGCTGGTGCAAAGAGAATAACCTTCACATCAATGTGAAGAAGACAAAGGAGATGATTGTGGACTTCAGAAGGAACAAACACACCCACACCCCACTGAACATAAGAGGATCTGCGGTGGAAGTGGTCTCCAGCTACAAGTACTTGGGTGTACACATGAATGATAACCTCAGCTGGAGCAACAACACCACCAGCCTGATCAAGAAAGGTCATCAGAGACTCTACTTCCTCAGACGGCTGAGACGAGCTGGTCTGAGTAGCTCAGACCTCACCTCCTTCTACAGGTGTGCAGTGGAGAGCAAATAAATAGAATCAATCTCTTTTTTTAGTACCGGTTCTCTTAAATATTCCTAATATTAAAGGTCCTGACTCCTAATGCACCTAAGCATATACAGTATAGCATTTCACCATATAAATGTACCTTAAATGTTTCAATGTTAATAAGAGCTAGTAACTTGCAAGAGGCTTTGTTTTCATTCTCCAGATCAATACAGTCAGTGTTAAGAAATAGTAAAACACCACAAGTAAATATTTAGTATATAAAATCATTAATGTCTGATCATTTTTATAAGCAAATTAAAAGAAATGTAGCCATCAGAGTCCTACTGTACAATAACATGCACATGTTAACTCCACAAACAAACAAAGAACAAAACAAACTCACTGACCAGTTGCCACTTTTAGAAACAGTCAGCTGAAGGCTTTTATCACAAACAGAGCCACCATAAAGTGGAGAGGATATCAGTCAGGCATGGTAATATAATATCAGCATTAGATGAAGGCATTAGCATGTTAGCTAACAAACTAACCTGTTGCCACATTTAGATTAACAGTCAGCTGGAGGCTTTTTTCACGAACAGCCATAAATTGAGAGGCATATCAGCCAGAAATGCAAACAGACATTAGATAAAGGGCTTTAAAACTTACCTGAGCAAGCCTGATTGAGTCACTGACACACGGCAAATTTTCCAGACCAAAAATAAAAATTTAAAAAAATTAAATAAATAAATAAACGCCGGAAACACGCGATCGGTAGGCAGAGCTCACGACTTCCTAATGCCAAAAATACACTACATGCGTTCCGGCTCCGCCCCGCTCCGGTCCGACCTCCGCAGCAAATACGCACCCATTATAATCAATGACAGAATTTACACTGGCTCCGCACGGCGGCGGCGAGCTGCGGAGAGCGGACGGCAGTCCGTCAAAATTAGAAATTTTTCTATTTCTGCCGGATGCCGGAGCTGTGCCGGAGTCAACTTTTGAAGATTACGTCGCACCAACAGGAAAAGGAACGAGCACAACTTCCGTATTTACAAAATAAAATCACCACGGGCGGACTAATCCTAGCTCTATACGGATTTATTTGTACAAAAATGCTGTCAAACTATCATTTATGACTACGCCTACAAACGCAATACAAGAATAAATAAATAAATAAATAAAGTATTTTATTCTGAAATGTAATACATCACTTCCTGTTGCTCAAACCATGTCCTGTCGCTCATTTACGAGAGAAGATCAAGGCAGCAGTCTCTACTGTTGTTCTCCTTCTTCCACCGAATGAATTGTTTTGTTCTGACTTACTTATTTATCACTTGATTTATCGCGCGATCTCGCAATTCCCGCGCATGCGTCTCGGAGCGGCGCATCCATGCGGACCTGAGCGGAGCGGAGGTAGTGGAAATTGGACTCGCTCAGCTGCGACCTGCGGGGCGGGGCGGAGCCGGACCGCATGTAGTGTAAATTTGGCGTTAGCTGTAAACATCACTTTGAATGTAGTGTATTTTTGGGGTAAGAGCGGTGAAATCTGCGCCCAGCATCTACCCATAGTTTTGTAACGTGGGGGCATCAGTACGCATGCGCCAGCTATAATTAGAGTCAATAGATCAGATAAGAGCGCCCCAAAACAGGAAGTACTGTACGTCACGAATCAGAAAACATTTTTTGAAACAAACAATATAACTCATCATTACTCATAAACTATTTATCCCTCCTACAAGCCAACCATCTGTTAATCACACCTTCTCTTTTTCTCCGTTCTCAGTCAGTGAGGTAAATAAACTGTTAAATGATCTTGATCCTAAAAAATCTGCAGGTCCAGATGAACTTCCACCTTATTTCTTAAGGCTGGCTGCTCATATCATCACAGTCCCTGTGACCCACATCTTTAATCTATCCATAAGCCAAAACACCATTCCGGATGCTTGGAAAACAGCCTTTGTTCTTCCTTTGCTGAAGGGAGGTGACCCCACCTCACTGAACAATTATCGACCGATCTCTAAACTCTGCATCTTAGCCAAGGTTCTAGAAAAACTGATAAACTCTCAGATCAAAAATTATCTGGACTCATTTAACATCTTACCTCTCCATCAATCTGGTTTCAGGAAAAAACACAGCACAACAACTGCTTCTCTGAAGGTTCTGAATGATGTTGTTGAAGCATTGGATGCTAAGGACTATTGTGCTGCACTTTTCTTAGACCTGTCTAAAGCTTTTGACACTGTGGATCATAACATCCTGTGTCATAAGCTCTCAGAAATCGGTTTCTCTGATCACACCATCGGTTGGTTTTCTAACTATCTTTCCAATCGGAGGCAATGTGTTCAACATAACGGTACTTCTTCCAGCTATTTAACAGTTAAAAATGGTGTACCACAAGGCTCAGTTTTAGGACCAACTCTCTTTACAATCTACATAGCTAATGTAGGTCACTGCATCCCTGATGCATCCTTACATTTCTATGCTGATGATACAGTTGTTTACTGCCGAGCTAAAACAGTAGCTAAGGCTTTCCAGTTACTGCAATCCGCTTTTGACATCATCCAGTCAGATTTGTTCCGTCTCAAACTTGTCCTAAATGCTGATAAAACAAAAGGGATGTTTTTTTCAAATAGGAAGGCGGTTCCAGCAGATCCTCCTCTGATTTTATCTTCAAATGGTGTCCCTATTGAGTTTGTTGATTCCTATAAATATCTGGGTATCCTGATCGATTCACATCTCTCTTTTAAACTCCACGTGGAAAACCTAGTGAAGAAACTGAAAGTTAAACTGGGTTTCTTTTTCAGAAACAGATCATGTCTAACACTGAATGTTAGGAAACGCCTTGTATCTGTGACTTTCCTTCCCTCCATTGATTACGGTGACATTCTCTACATGAATGCTCCTACAAGCACCCTGCGGATGTTGGATGTTGTCTATCATGGTGCACTAAGATTCATAACTGGTTGTGATTATCGTACCCACCACTGCACCCTGTATTCACTGGTTAACTGGACATCATTAACCTCACGCAGACTCTTCCACTGGTACATTTTCATCTTTAAATCACTTCTTGGTCTGCTGCCCTCATACATCTCCTCCTACATGTCTTTGCGTGAGTGCAGCTACAGTGTGCGCTCTCAGGACATGATTACCTGCAGTGTTCCGTCAGTGAGGACTGAACTTGGAAAAAGGGCCTTCTCCTACTCTGCTCCTGCTTCATGGAATATCTTACAAAAAGATCTGAAGCTCTCGACCTTGACTTCTCTAAATGGTTTTCAGAATCTGTTGGAATCCTGGCAAAAACCAATGCAGATTTGTTCCTGTCTTTGATTTTATACGTCTACCTTATGTTTTGCTCGTTTTTTGATACTTTGTTAAAAAAAGTATTTCTTTCTTTTGTTTTTTCTCTTTTTTGTTTTCTATTGTTTATTGTTTGTTTATTGTTTATTGTTTAAGGAAATTCTACCATTGCTGTTCATCGTTCTTTAGTTTTAGCAGGTCGCTTTCGTAAATGAGCCCATGAGGTTCAATAAGATTTACCTGACTAAATAAAGGTTGAATGAATGAAAAAAACATATATGCATATATTTCGAAATATTTTTATTTTATTATTTCATTTTTGTAAAAAAAAAATTAAATCTTCAAATGGTAAAGAGCTGCAGAGGTTCCAGATGGGCGGCGGCGCCCTGGCGCCCTCTAGTGGCGGGCCGTCCCTGACACACATACAGATAGGCAAAAACATGTTTGCTGCTTTGCATTTACCGATGAGCCATAAAAAGGTAAACCCGACTTCCCGTTATGACGCGGTGCTGAGCGGACGTGTGGTGAAGCCCTCTCCAACTTTCCTTCTAAAAAACTAAATTAACAACCTATACTAACTTGCTTCGCGTATCTTCAGTCAACTGGACTAGTTAACGCTGACCAGATGGCACCAAAGACTACAATACCGACTTCTAAAAAGGCTTTGATAACTTCTATGTTGAGCCCGGTGCAACAGTCCGGGAGTAGCAGGCTAGCTAGCGCTAGCATGGCCTACAGTGGCGGTGCGGTTTCTCCTCCAGTTGGCGGAGGCGCTTCGGATAAATCACCCGTTAACAACAAATCCACAGTCACAGATGATGATGGACTGGCGGCCATGGAAACAGGTACCACCAACGACCTCGTAGCAGCTATTAACTCGATGAAAGACGATTTTGGGAAGAGGTTTGATAGCCTGCTAACGGCTATCCAGGGGGTGCAATCGGATATAAAAACTGTTGCTGCACGTGTTACACAAGCTGAGGATAGAATTAGCGCTAACGAGGATATTGTTGTTTCCTTGCAAACCGACAACACTGCTATGAAAACTGCTATTGATGCTCTTCAACTAAAAATATACGATTTGGAAAATCGTAGTCGCCGCTCCAACCTGCGTCTTATTGGTCTCCCAGAGGGAGCTGAAGGTTCTGACATGTGTGCTTTTTTTGGAGAAGTGGTTGCCTGAAGTGCTTGGTGCGGGAACATTCCCGGTCCCGCTGATCATAGAGAGGGCACACAGAGTCGGGAGGGTTGACGCTGCGGGGTCACGGTCCAGAGCGGTGGTCATGAAGCTGCTGAACTATGCTGACAAAGTCCGGATCATGAAGGCTGCCAGGGCGAGGGGTGAGATACACTTGGAGAATAAAAGAGTCATGTTCTTCCCGGACGTCTCTGCCGAGCTTCTGAAAAAGTGCAAGATATTCGACCAAGTAAAGAAGGATCTAGCTTCTATTTCCATGGAGTTACCGGAGCTGCGCTACGATGTTGTTCATCCAGCCACACTTTTGGTGACCTACAAGAAGAAACGTTAAACTTTTGATAAAGCAACAGAAGCGGAGTCCTTCGTCCAGCATCTTAAGAAGGAGCGAGGTTTGGATACGATCCAGGTTGAGGTACAATAGAGATAAACTGACCTGTGGATTATCTCTTTTAATTTTATAGCTGCTTTGTTATGGAGCAACAAAACAAAATATGTGACACTGACTAATCATTTCTCACGATGTATGCAAATAAGATCACATATTGCTAAGCGTATTGCTAAAACATATATCTTCAGTTCTTTGGCTTGATGGTTTATACGGGTTATTATTAAGGTGTCTCCAATTTGTGTGTACATGGTTACATGTACATGGTTAATATACAACATGGTTAGAATAACCAAGGTTAATACTGCACATGCAAGTTTGTGTTTATTTTTTACTATAGTTTACTGGTTGTTATTTCTATAACTGTTCATCTGGGGGCTACGGTTTGATGGGGGTGGTCTAGATGCTGGTCCTCGACGTCTTGAGTGCCGGTGTGGTCCAGCAGGCAGGCGCGTAGCCAGGGGCGGTTCGCCCGGTTCGAACAAACCGCCCACTTTGCCTATGAAGTCCCATCTAGTCATTCTATGAGGGGCGGTTCGTTCGTTTATAAATGTGGACCTTAAAATATAGACACGTCCTGGTAGCTCACTGGAAACGCATTACTTTGCCTATGAAGTCCCAACTAGTCATTCTATGAGGGGCGGTTTGTTTATAATAAATGTGGAGCTCAAAAATACACACGTCCTGGTGGCTCACTGGGTAACGCATTGCGCCGTTAGCTGCTCCTAACCTTATCTAGACCTCGTGGGTTCGATTCCCACAAGGTATGACTTTTTTTTTTTTTTAGATTATTTATTCATTCCAGATTAAAAAAACTTTATGCTTTATTTCTTGTTGTTTTGTAAATAGTTTTCTTGTGTTTTTTTAATCTGGAATACAAATTTTTTTTAAAAACGTTGTCCCATGTGGGAATTGAACCCATAAGGTTCGGAACGGCGAGCCAACGCTCTTCTCACTGAGCTATCGAGGCATGCTTGTCTGAAAAGGTCCAGATTTCTTTTAAACGAACCACCCATCATGAAATTCTGGCTACGCCTCTGAGCAGGGCTTCATGGCCGAGCTTTGGCGGCTCCTTGGGAAGTGTTTTTAGTGGGGTGGGTGGGCGTACTTCGTTTGGGGATTTACGCTCTATTGTTTAAGAGAGAGTCAGAGTCAGAGTCAGAGAGTCTTTATTGTCATTTGCACCGCATGTGGTACATGTGATGAAAACGAGATTATGTACACGGGGTCCCAGTTACATCCAACAACAAATGCAAGAGAAAAACAGTAATAACATCTAGAACTAACTAAGAAAAACATCAACTAGTAATACACTAAGCTTAATATAGTGGGAATAAACAGCAGCACGAACATGAGTTTGTATGAGCAGATGATCACAGATGAACACAGATGAACACAGCGACAAGAAAACAGATCAGCATCAGTATGATGTGATATTTTGCAGTGTTTATATTTTTTATTTTTATTTATTTTTATTTATTCATGAGTCTAAGTTTTTTATTCATGAGTCTGAGTCTTTCCTTTTCCCATTAATTGTTGTTTGTTGTGTTTACGCTTTTTTGTTTTTATTTGTCACGTTTTCCCTCTGCAGCTTACTCTTAAATGCATATAACGTAACTGGAATTTTTTTTTTTGTTTATCATTTGATGGCCTCTGACCTTCAGTTTACTTATTGGAATGTAAGAGGTCTGAATAAACTTGTTAAACTGAAACAGGTGATGAAAAGGATTCAAGAATTAAAAGCTAAGATAGTTTTCCTACAGGAGACTCATTTAACTCCTGATGATGTTAGTAGAGTGAGGAGAAGATGGCACGGTAGGGTTTTTTCTACTTCCTTTAGCTCACACTCGAGGGGCGTAATTACACTAATCCACAGTTCGGTGCCATTCCAGCTCATCAAAGTAAATGAGGATCGATTTGGCAGATATCTAGTCGTACAATGTGTGATTCTATCGGTGAAACTAAATTTGGTTAATGTTTATGGGGCTAATGATGATAATCCTGCTTTCTTTAGACACCTGTTTCTATCTGTAGCATCGCTGCCTGGAGGGTACATCATTAGAGGTGATTTCAACTGTACGCTCATACCAACGTTAGACAGATCTACAGGCAAAGACATCTCTCATGCTCAAACAAGGAAAGAATTACTTAATTATATGAAAGATCTAAATTTGGTTGATATATGGAGAAATATGCATCCTAATCAGTCGTCTTTCTCATGCTATTCTAGTACTTGTCAAACATTTTCAAGAATCGATTACTTTCTAGTCTCAGCTGATTTGATCCCACACATTACAACCAGTTGGTATGATAGTATAGTAATATCTGATCATGCTCCGATCTCATTCTACCTTAAGGTTCCTAATCTTTCCTTTTCACCAAAGTGGCGTTTACAATCAATTTGGCTTAGGGACCCAGATTTCATAAATTTTATTGGAACAAAAATAGATATGTATTTTGAATTGAACACTCACCAAACCTCAGCAACTGTGAGATGGGAGGCCTTTAAGGCATATTTAAGAGAACAAATTATTAGTTTTACCAGGTTCAAGCATAAAATTAATAAACAAGAATTGGAACAACTTGAAAAATCTATTAAAAGCATTGAAATACAACTATTTCATAATCCTTCAACCCAATTAAATACAGAACTTCTAGGTTAAGAGCTAAATATAACATGCTATCTACAAATAAAGCAATTAAAAGTTTAATGAAACTGAAACAGTCGTATTTTGAACAAGGTGAAAAGGCCAGTAAATTGTTGGCTTGGCGTATTAAACAGGAACAATCAGATAAAGCAATAAACTCAATTCAAACAGCTGAGGGGGAGTTATCATCTGACCCAAAAAAAATAAACAACACATTTTAAAATTTTTACTACAAACTATATAGCTCAGACTACTCAGACCTAGCTCCCCAGGCACAAACTGCTTTCTTGGATTCATTAGAATTTACTCCCCTAGATAACAAATCCTTAAAATCACTTGATTTTGAGCTTGATGCACAATTATTGTCTGAGGCTATAACAAGTATGAAAGGTGGGAAGAGCCCAGGGCCTGATGAAATTCCAATTGAAATATATAAACATTTTCAATTCAAACTGATACCTCCCATGCTTGACATGTATCAAGAAGTCTTTGAAAAAGGGTCTCTCCCTCCTTTACTTAATACTGTACAGCTATAATTTCCCTACTTCTGAAGCCAGGTAAACCTGCAACTCAATGTGGCTCATATAGGCCAATTTCTCTGATTAATAATGATGTTAAAATTTTGTGTAAAGTCTTAGCCAGGAAGTTGGAGCCACTTCTACCCATGATGGTCCACCCTGATCAAAATGGTTTTGTACAGGGAAGACAGGGTTTTCATAACATCAGAAGAGTGTTTAATGTAATTTTTGAGAAATCTGAAGTCCCAGACAATGCTATCCTGTCACTGGACGCAGAGAAGGCCTTTGACAGGATAGAATGGCAATATATGTTCGCTGTTATTGAACGCTTTGGTATAAGAGGGAAATTTCTTAGCTGGGTAAAGTTAACATATTCAAACCCACAAGCGGAAATTTTGACCAATGGTCTGACTTCATCTCCCTTTAAACTGAAACGTGGGACAAGGCAAGGCTGCCCCCTTTCTCCTCTGTTGTTCACACTGGCCATCGAGCCTTTAGCTATGGCAATTCGCAAACATGATAATATAACTGGTATACAAATAGGGAGCTTGGAACATTGTATAGCCCTGTATGCAGACGACATAATCTTATTTTGCTCTAAGTTGGGGAACACCATGCCCGCAATAAGTGAGTTAATTAAGTCCTTTGGAGTTTTTTCAGGATATAAGATAAATAATACTAAATCTGAAATAATGTACTATCAGAAAAAGAACGTCTCAATCCCCTAGTTTCTACTCCATATGTAGCGTCAAAACAAGGATTTACCTATCTAGGTGTTAAAATCACTCCTACAATAAACGACATTATTCCAACTAATTAAGAGATAAGAGAGAGAGATAAGAGATTTATTTATTAACATTGCACCAGTTAATTAATACAACGTGATTATGTATACACAGTCGTCCGGAAGAGGGGGAGTGTGCAAAGCTGCAGCATTTCCAAACACATGACATGTTCTTCTGCGCGGCCGCACTCATCCGTCTCCGGATGAAGGTCAAACAGATATGGAAAAAGGAAAAACACAATAGGTATCATTTGTGATATTCAAAAAAAGAATCTATCAAAGATTGCCTTAAGACACTCTATGATAAAGTCCCAAAAACTCTATCAGCAATAAGCACAACCAGACAAGACATTGTTGCAGATTTGACGACATGCAAGGAGATCAAAAGAGTCTGTGAGCAGCACTCAGATAACACAGTTCAGCAGTTGTTAAGCTTGGCGCCTCCGAGCACACTCCCAGAGACCTCGGGGGAGGGAGTGGGGGGGGGGTCAGCAATGTCTCTCAGCTTCACTCCAGGAGAATAGTTTCCAGCAAACAGCCTTCTTCTTTTCCAAGGTCGTGCAGAAACTAGATTAGATAGTTATTGTTTATCTTCAATCCAGGCCACAGTGTTCTTTTTGACTGCAGCCTTCCAAAGTCCAGGTGCTGTTCAGGTCCAAAATCGCCGAATCATATGAGGTTCCGAAGCTACGAACCCCCATCCGTGCCCTGATTAATGCCGGGCGGCTGTAAACGAGTTCCAAAGCGCACCGCAGGTCCGCGGTGGTCTCCCGCCGCTCCTATCGTGCGGTTCAGTTCGTACAACAGCTGGGTTGAGGAGCTCACAGCCCGGATCAGAGATTCTTGCTGATCAGGAAGTTTGGCCAGCGCGCCGATAGCCGCCGCAGTCTTCCTAATCTTCCAGTAACAGACAGCTCCGCTCACGCCAAAAAACAGAGCAGCTGCCACCAATATCCCAATAATCCACAAATCTTCCACGTCTTCGACAGACAGGACGGTCAAACACATGGGTTGCCACTGTCCCCAGGAGTCCATCATGTATCCGACAGCGTGCGTGTCAGAGGGGCAGGCCGCTTCTCCTGGCCCGGTCCGCTTCGTGGAAAAAATCTTATCTATAGATGAAACAGCCCAATTTATTAACTCCATCGCAAATTGGTTCGAGTGAGCGCTGAAGAGTCACGGACGAGACAAAAAGCAAGCAGGGAGGAGGAAAACTTAGGGAGGGTAGGAGCAAAAAGATATGCGACTTGCTTTGTCCGAGAGCCGGAAAAATATATATAGTACACCATTTGTGTGCATGAAGTATTCAATGCTCTTTCACCAGAACAAAAATAGAACTTTTATGAAAAAATAATTCCTAATTAACATTATTAAGGGGCTGTCCATGGTTGGAATGGGTGAAAGGCTTCTATACAGTTGGACTTCTGTCTCTTCCTCAAAAAGTTCTTCTAGGGCTGTCTCTTTTTGCTGCTTTACAGGAGGCATCTGAAATTATTGACATAACCACAACTTGTAATTCACAAGTTTCAATTTTAAAATAGTGTAATAATCCATGCAATCTATCATCTTTCATTACAAAAAACAAAACTTACATAGTTATCATCTTCATCCTCTTCTGCCTCCCTCTTCGTCTCCCAGCTCTGCCAGCTTCAGAAGAAATTCACCATTAAAAACACTGAGCAGCAAAAAAAGCTCTCACAACAGAAAGAGGCTACAATGAAACACACTGAACAAAAATATAAAACAACACTTTTGTTTTTGCTCCCATTTCTACGGTGGCATTTTTAGGAGTGTTGTGTGTTAATATCGTCATCCTGAAAGCTAAAGCGGTGGGCTAGCAACAGACCAGCCTCTGAGCCAGCCAGACTCCGGCAATCCTCGTCAGCTAAATGTTATCAGAGAGTCAGAGTCAGAGTCAGAGAGAATTTATTGTCATTTGCACCGCATGTAGTACATGTGTTGAAAACGAGATTATGTACACAGGGTCCCAGTTACATCCAACAACAAATGCAAGAGAAATACAATAATAACATCTAGGATATTATCATGTTATTACATGAGATGGAGATTATATCATGTTATTACATGAGATGGAGATTATTTAAACAACACAGTGGAAGCAGTAAAGCAAAAAAGTAACAAGTGACAGGAACTGGAGGAGTTTAACGTTACGTGCTGCAACATTTAAACAGAGGAGGACGCTAGCTTGTTAGCTCCGCTTCCACCACCACGAAGCAGCGTCACGAAGCAGCGTGTTAAAGACGGTACATTTGTACAAACTCACCTCATTCTGAGTGCTCAAATGCTTCTCTCTGCATGTTAGAAGTATTTCCGCCCTTTATTGTAATCGACGCTTAGCATGTGTTGCAAGTAGACCTGGTTTCGTCTTCGCTTTTTCCTTGACGGCATGTTGATACGGCGCATGTCTGTGATGTCATCACGTAAATGCGTCACCACGTCGAGTCAGTAGAACGAGTCAGAAGAACGACTCAGAGAACCGATAAACTGAATCGTTAAGACAAGCAGCCTACAATTCCAGAGAATTGAACTCTAAAGAACCGGTTCTTTAAAAGAACCGGTTCTCGATTCCCATCCCTAGCGGTGAGGTTCATGGCTGGTGAGGCATTGTGCAGTTTTTTTTCGTGAGTATAATTTAAAAAAAAGGACAAAAAATGTTCTCCGCGTTTTGGCTTCTGTCTGCCATAGCTTCTTCAGCGCTTTGGATACTTTGGATAGCATTATTTTCTTCTTTTATAATACATGAACCCTACAGAGTAGTTTATTCACCATTTGATTGGCAGCAGTTAACGGGTTGTGTTTAAAATCTCTATCAGCAATCTTTACACATACAAACTGTAGCACACAAAAAAGCACATTTAATTTGGAGAAAAAAATTATTTTAGTCTTACCTTTACTTATAAATTAAATTAAACTATAACAAAATCTATTTTTATTTTACAGAAAAGAGCTGTGAGAATTATTACAAGAAAGCCTTAATGTCATCTATCTAATATATTATTTAAACAACTCAAAGTACTGAAGTTTTATGATTTGGTGGACTATAATATTTTGTTAGTAATAGAACCCTCAAATGTTCAAATGTATTTTGTTAAGAGAGAAAGCTGCTAGTCTAAAGGGAACTGAATTTTTGCAAAGCCAAGGTATAGGACTAGTTTGAAGGGACGGTTTATTTCAATACAGGGAGTTGAATTGTGGAATGTTTTGGGAAATCATGTTAAAAATGTAAACTCTGTGCTTATGTTTAAAAATGATCAAAACTAAATTGTTAACAAAATACTAAAACTTTTAGTTAAGTGTTTAATGTTCTAGATATTTGTAGATTGTGAAAAGTTACTCTTTTTGCTCTGTTTGCGCTGTCACTTTTCCTCCTGCAGCGCGAGGCTGAAGCAGAACACTGTAGCCCCGCCTCCAGAGGCTGGCCGCATATGTGTGGATGTAACTGGACAACTTCACAGCCGTTTTATGATCGCTCAGCGCACACATACAGTTTTAGACAAAAACACGAGACATTATATTCACCAGCTAAACTATAGAAATGTACAGTAGTTTATAGAGCAAAAGTATTTGGACATTTTAATAGCGACATAAAAGAGTCAGCAGCTCACTGCAGCTCAGCCGAGTGATTGCGCAATCTGAAGTCAAGCAGCCGGTGCCTCTGCACACGTCTGCACGTCTCTGCTGTTTGAAAGCTAAATAAGAAAAATCGGTGATTTTGACTAAAAAATAACTTAAAACTGGTTTAGTTTTTAGTAAAATAAGTTTATAGTACAATTCAAAGGATAAATACAATAATTACATTTATTTTTTCAATTTACATTTTTTTCTTTCCATTATGACAGGGGAGGCGTGGCCTCACTTGCCTCCCCTTACCGCACGTCACTGCTTGGCATTAAAACAACTGCTTTAATTGTTTCTTGTTAAGTTTTCAGACTCAGTCCTGACCACTTTAATTACCTCAAAGAACTAATAAAACTTAAATATCTGTAAAACTTGATCTTCATTAGTGAGGAAGTATTAGGGAAGGTGTTAGAGTTGCATTTGGGCCTAAACAATCAGATCCGGTCCGACCCTAGACCGTAGGCATTTTTTCCAAGCCCGACCCGACTAATTAATTGTAATTACAGGCCTGAACCCGAAAAATAAATAAATAAAATAGATAAAATAAAAAATAAATAAAGCTTTTACTGCTTTTGTAAGCAAATCAGTTTGATATTATAGTTTTTAAAAACGTAACGAAAGGAAGATATAAGATTTATTTTTTATTAACAAGTCATCAAATCGATATTAACATACAAAACAGATAGCCTAAAAAAAAATCACCTCTAAAGATAGGCTATTACACAAATGAACAAAAATATAATTAGAGCAAAAATATTTGGAAAAATAGGACAAAGCTATTTTAATTGAATGCTCTGCTCGCTTTGGCTTTTGTAGCTTCAGGCGCTGCAACTTCTTCCACCACAGATAACAGCAGGGTTCGGAGCGGGACGCGCGCATCCGATGATCCGGTTGTCCATCTGAAGCTTAAAACAACTTTTTTTTTTTACAGCTTTCAACCACAGGTTGCACCTGAGCGTGCACCTGACCTGACACACATCAGCAGGTTTCACTGTGCTGGCTTTGTAGAGACTTCTAGTTGTAGCTTTTGTTTAATACTTTCCATTATGTCCATTATGTCTGCTCCATTATGTCACTTGTTGTGGGTCAACTGTAAATCCTCAGATGTGTGATAAGAGCAAAGGGTGGGCGGGGCCACATGCGCAATTAAAACTGCATCAAACACCCGAGCCCGACACGGCCCTGCCCATCAAGCACATAACTTTTGCCTTCGGGTCAGGTCAGGCTGGGTCTTTTGGCCATAAATCGCAGCTCTAGAAGGTGATACCTGTTGACTGAATGTGTGTACCTCTTTAAATCTGAAGCAACATTTGTATACACATACACACACATAATATATCTATCTATCTCTATCTATCTTTATCTATCTATCAATCTTTTTTTTTTAAACTGCTTAAAGTTTCCAGAGGTTGGCACTACAACCTCTCCTTTATACTGACTAGTTTTAAACAGTTTTTCATTGTCATTGTGTGTTTTCTTCTCTAAAGCTTTTGTTTTGCATTTAAAAGCTTTTATTTTGCATTTAAAAACGAATAGAAATAAGATCATAGGATTAACACTGATAAAAGGTAAGGTTGACAGAAATAAGTATTTTTTTTCTGTCAGTTTATTAATATAAAAAAATGGTTGAGGAGATTGTAATAATACAGTAAATAGTAACCACTAAGTACTGTACACACATGTCCTCATCTAGGACTTTTATCTTATCTCTAAAGTATAAAAGCAACTTCATAATAGCTGATGTTGATAGATCCCCCCCC